>WWPM01013360.1:0-10969 GCA_023279145.1 Glomeris maerens | reverse complement strand
TTCCGGTTCCTTTCTTCGAGAGAACGAACGATACAAAGTGCACTGACCAATCCTAGCGCAAGCGTTTCGATTGTAACCGCCAACTTTGTTGCAACAAGAGGGCTGATGTGTCTATTCCCTTCAACGAGCAAAGGGCTGCTGCGTATAAAGCAATCACTGATTGAGTACCGACCTTATGAGGAGAGATATTTCGCTGCAAAGGCATCAAGCTGGCCATGTACCGTTCCTGGAACGTAAACGGTTAAGGCTTAAGACGAAAATAGTATATATAATGGCATTTTTAGAGAGTTGTGTCGAGTAGAGAAAAAACAAACCAGGGGAATCATGAAGCTCTGCGTCAGCTCCAGCAGATGGCGTCGTAAAATGGAGTTCTGCACCTGTACGGGTCTGCATAGCTGTACGCCTTTAAGTAGCTTCTTCATGATCGTCTTGTCCTTTTGCAGAAAAGGCTTATACCTCGTGTAGACACCTGAACGACAAAGGCACATAACTAAGTGCCCATTATTTGTAAATAAGTCTAGGTGAATACGAGGTAAAGCTCGATACATATGCCTGTAAAGTTTCATCTCGATTGAACATCGAGAAGAGCCAAATCGGGGAATTTACTACGAAAACGATCTTACTTTGGGGAAAAATTTCTTCACGAGAGACTGCATTGTCATTGAAATTACTGAAGTATATTGATGAACTTAAACTTGAATATAACAGCTCTCGAAATATGCGTGCGAAGCTCACACGGAGCAGAACAGAAAGAGAAAGAGAAACTTGCGAACTGGACCCGAGTAAAAGAAACAGACAATATAAAACGCAGCGCCATAATGTTGCAACTGTACTGCGTATAGATTTATGTCTCCCCTTTGTTGAAGATTAATTCTAACAGAACGCGGGACACAAATCGCAATGACGTTTGGAACTGCAAGGTGTCGCGCCGTTTTAAACTACGGAAGAGCCATCTTGCACTCGGATGAACATTTTATTCGATCGACAACCGACTTAACACCACCTAAAAGAGACCTCCAATTCCTCTCCTTTCCCTTTTATAACCTCTGTTTCGAGTAGGTAATTAAACACCCTTGGTCTCACTAGTGAACAAAAACCACCCACGAAGGTCTTTTTTCCACGCACAATCGCGTACATACCTGGTTTCGACTCTCGCGTCTTAAGACTCGTGCCTTTCTTCACCTTCTGCTTTTGAAGTATCGGGGAAAGGCCTTTTGAAAAAAAAAAACAGTTCCGTAAGAACACGGTACTATAAATTAAGGAACATCGCGATCGGTTTTATTATTACAGTTTGACGTCGAATCCTCCAAGCGGATTATGTGCGGCCAGTGCTGCAGCGTCTTGGCGAAGAAAGGGTTCGTTACGCCCAGGATGACGGGAGGCCTAAGGAAATGTAAACGCGGCGGTTTGCGTCCGTCCGCGATACGTCAAATACGACTGTTACGTACGGTGCTTGCGCTTTGGTCGTGTACTCCTTGAACTCGCTGTCGTGGATGGTGAAGAAGGGCCGGAAGTCCCCGCAGTACTTGAGCGGCGAGAGCATACTGGAGAGAGAGAAGAAAACCCGCCCTTTAACTGCATTTCTACAAAACTTCCTACGATCCTGTGAGGTCTTGCAAAAGGAATGCAAAATGCCTTCAAACACGTACTACATTTGTTGTAAGACACGTTTCATTTAGGAAAGACAGTTGGAGTTATTTTGAAGCACGAAACATGAAGACATTTAATTCTGAATGAGGTTGGCATCGTAAAAAGACACTAAACTTTCTAAACGGATTGGTAGCTCGTAAGACAAATGTAAAACAAGGAAGCGTGCATTCGTGACATCTTAGTCTTATCTTGCTCTTTACGAACCGGCCATCTTTCAAGACACGTTTCCTCTCCAAGACAAGTTTAATTTAATAAATGTGTATATGTCGAATTGTAAGGAACTGCACGTTGCAAAACATGATTTGTTTGATAAAAACATAGCACATGTCTTGTCACTTATTTACTTCTTAGCAGATCGGCGAGTTATAAGACACTGTCCTTGCAAGGCACGTGTAACTGAATAATTATTACTTTACAGATTAGTATCTTATAAGAAAGTTTTATTTAAGAAACATGAGTGTGGTGGTTTAAATGGAACTATACGTCGTTAACTTCTTGGCGAATCGGTATCTTTTAAGACGTGTTCCTTGCGAGACAATTACTCGGAATTATGACCCCTTGACATTTTTCTGGAAATTAGCTTTGATTTCGCTGCAGTTGGTAGAGGGCCCAACCATTATTAAAAAATATGGAAGCAGGTTATATATATATATACCTTATTAACGCTTGGACCATTCCGGAACAGACTGTCGGAGAAGCCGCCATCACGACTATCGGCTGCAAACAACCAACTCCGTCTGCTTTCGTTCCAGTAAGAAATTAGGTTTCCGAATATTTACCTCCCCCGTGATGACCAACTCCCACAGAAGGTGGATGTGCGACAGGATCGGCCAGAAGTACCTGAACGCTTCCAATTCGTGGATTGTCGGCAGCACGATCGGGGCCGTCGTGCACGGCTGAAAGACAACGCAGCAAGACTTCAGCGATGTCGAGCTCGAGTTTCTCGCTAATAAGCCTTAAAATTGCCAATCAAACGCTGTGCCCTAATATTAATCGATAAGGTTCAAGACATCTGACACGTGTACTGTCTTTATGCCTTTGAACCTATGCTTGAATAACTGAATAACCTCAGATCTGAAAATAAAAAGTAGAAACTTACGAGCGCGACCGGGGAGCCGCTCGGCTGCGCCGAACCCGGCTTATCCGACAAGGACGGGATCCTAATCTGCGCAAACACGGGAAACGAGAACAGCGTTACGCATTTGTAGGTCGGCATTGATACACCTGATTCAACAAGGTACCTGAAGCACGTTTCCCACGATCGGGATGTTTAAAACCGAACCGGGGATCGGCGGCGGCCACTGGTCGATGTCGTGACACGCTGAATCGCCGCCCAAATTCCCCCGATTAGTCGTTAAAAATACACAAGTAAAGTTACGAGAGATTGTCATTGATAATTTACCAGCTTCGACACTCGGCTCCGCGTTCTCGAAGAATTCCGGCGCGATTATTTCCGCCAGTTTGTAGAAAAGGCTGACGAACGGCAGCCGCGTCAGCAGCACGACCGACTTTTAAAATCGTGTTTCGCGGTTATATTTTCCATTGTTGTTATTAAAACAAAAGTTGTAACGTGCGTATACCTTTTGGAAATAGCCTCGGCGCAGGGATCTGTCTTTCACCTGGCGGAAGTAGACGTAGCCGTAAAAGTACGACGGGTCGATCTGCGGAAGATGCGGGAACGGGAGTTTAATTCACTTCTGTTCCGGATAAAGCATTCTAGGTGACTAATGGGTATGAACAAAGTTGGTCTACACACTGAGGGGGACATGTATCTATAACGTCGGGTTTGACCTTGATGCCCGATTTCAAGGCCATTCGAAAGCTAATTCTGTTAGTTTTGCCGATAGAGGTGTAGTTCCAATTTAAGAAATGTTGCCAACCATATTCTGAGCATTTTGGCCAAACCAGATTTGAAATCGGCCTGTATAGAGTGCTTTTTTTTAAAGGTTGCAAACCTGAAGGGCAGTTGGGCACTCGAAGTTGTACTGGGCGTGCACGGGGATTACGGTCCTTCGGCCGGGACACTGTCGGATTCGGAAGTGGAACTGCGTGTCTCCGATGCAACCTGTTTCGTAATTTATTAAAAAAAAACAGTAAAAATAAATAAAAACAATAATATGTTCTTTATTTCACGAGGAAGAAAGGCGAGTTACTTACCGGAGTTCGAGTCGGGGAACGATAAGTAGCAAATGTTGGTTTTCTAAACGATTAAATTGCAGTTTAACAGTGACAAATCTTAACTACACTACAATTAGTTTACATTTTGAATTAAGAACTGTTTCAATCATAATTATTGTTGTATTTAAAATTAGACACTGCATTTGCGTTTCAAACTTATCCCGTGAGATAACAAATGCTTATAATTCAATTAATTTATATTTCAAAACATATTTAATATCAGTGAAACTTATTTACAACACTATAAGGAATTTCGACATCCAATTTTGAAACTTTCAAACGGTTCATTGAATTTCCTAAATGAAAAATAACAAAATAATTGCATTTTGTAATATACACTCATTAAACATTGACATTGAACTGAAAACTTGTGAACAATCAGTTATTATTTGTACTAAACGAAGTACAAAGTCGGTTAAACAAGGTTTTGCTGGTAAAATGTAATCTTAAACGATAAAAAAACAGACAGTAATTAAAGTTATTAGATAAAACAATTAAATGACATTAATTTCTGATTAATGTATAGTTATATTATGGACATTTCTTGAAGATGCATCCTTATAGTTCTCGAGAAGCCGAATCTTTCTGTGCCAATTGCGACGAAATACGACTGTAATTTACGAAGTTATGAATTTAATGAACTTATTTTGCAGCAGTACAACTTTGAATGTGAATTTTAACGCACAGTAGTAATTTAAAATATATCAGTTACTATTTTATTTATATTTACTTACTTCTCTCTCCGTTAATTTCACATGTCCCGGGTAGAGTATCTGTTACGTATTGTATTTTAAAAAGAGCTTATTGTTATCGTTTTGAAATTGTAAAGGTCATCGCAGTTCACCTCTAGAACTTGTCCCAATTCCAGATCGAAGGTCACTATGCAAATGCAATGGACCCAGTGAGAAAAACGGTCCCAGGGAAGTAATGTTGGCGAAACTGGGACCGATCTGGTAGCACTTAATACGCTTTTAGACACGAAATCCTCGTCCGAAATCACCCCGTCCAAATCCGCCGTGCTTACGTAGTCGGCCATTTTGTCCCGGCCGCTGTTGCCAGTGCCCGAGGTTATTTTCGGTTTTTTGGAAGTAGTACTATACTAAGCAAATTGTAATAAAATTTTGTACGTTGTAATTATACTCACATCAATTTGTTCACCACATCGGGAAATCTGGTTTGACAAAAAAACGCATCGACAAAATGGCAATGTATAAAAATTATGTAAACATGAAAATGAATGCTTCTTTGTATATAGGCCTATATTTCTAAACAAAAACAATAATGAACTTTAACTTTAGAATTGCCCTCATACTACCTTATAGTATCGTCCGTAATTAATAAAGCAAACCTGTTGCAATTCACTATATTATTGACAAAATAGAATGCATAATTCCTTATTTTCAAAACTTTTCACTCCTCATTCAAGAATTTTCTTTGTTTGAGCCCTGATGTTGTGTTCTTTTCAAATAAATAGTAATAATAATAAAAACAAGCCATCACTTTTGTCTTTCGCTTATTATTTTTTTCAATACTAACCGTAATACGCTAGCTGTCACGAGGCATGATATAATACACACCAAAATATTTGTAATATCTTCTAAAAAAAATGTGTTTTATTTCAGGAAATTAATTGTTTCAATTCATAGTTGGCCATTTTCAATCGTTGTTAAATACGGATCTCTTAGTTTATTAAATTACAGTCTGGCAGATATGGGTGTTGAGAAGCTGGGTTTGATTGGTGAGGAGATAGCATAGTGGTTAGAGTAGTGGTCTGCCAATTGCAGACATTATAGAGTAAGGGGTTCGATCCCCGGGTTTGCTTAACTGTTAACATTAAAATTAAATGGGTTGCTGCTCCTCCCCCACGGTCCTTCCCCGTTACCCCCCTCCCTTCTTCGGGAGGGGGGTAAGGGGGGTGGGCCGTGGAGCAATGGGGGGAACCACGCATCACCTGGGAAAAAATCAAATATTCATTTTGTTTTTTAAAGTACATGAAATTAAAATTCAAATAAAATATTAATATTTATATTGAAATTAGAAAGAAACAATATTTATTCAGTTTTTTTAAAGGTGACCTGGGCCCTATTTCTCGAAAGCAAAAGCAAAAACCAAAACAAGAGCAAAGCAAAAACCCAAAACCAAAATGACTTGATTCCTCGAAACTTTGAAATGTTTTCATTTTTGGTTTTGGTTTTTTGATCTTGCTTTTGGTTTTTGTTCATAGATTTTTGCTTTTCATCTTAATTGTGACATCAAAAATGAAAGCAAGTCACTCGTTCCCATGGTTACGGAGGTCAAAGTGTATCGTTTTTCTTTTGATTTTGGTTTTTCCTTTTGAGAAATCACACAACCAATTATTTATCGTTTTTGTTTTGCTTTGCTTTTGGTTTTTGTTTTTCCTTTCGAGAAATCACAAAACCAATATTTTAATCGTTTTCGTTTTGTTTTTGCTTTCGAGAAATAAGGCCCTGACATGGCAACTTTCGACTTTTTTAATATTTATGAAATTTGAAGGAAATATATTGCACATAATGCGGAACCTTCCTGCAAATTTTCAGATTTTTCTGTGTAGCCGTTTTCAAACTGTGAGCAGTTGAATCTGCTACGGTGGAGTGACAGGTACGGAGATACACCTGCTACGTGTCAAATTTCTACATGTATGGGTTGCCATCCGTAGCAGTAAAAGGCCCGAGCAATAGCAATAGCAACAGCAAAAGGTGAAACGGATCCGACGAGGCGGCTTTTTTTATTGCAAGTCTTACTCTGTCCGAACCGAAAGGACATTTGCGAGCGACAACTCGAGGAGAACTCTCGTCATCCGAACACACGTCCGCGCGAGCGATACGTTAACCAACCCAGCGGTACAACGCACGTAGATCTTTGGCTTAGATAGCTGTGTTGGTTTCTTTTTTTATCAATTTGCTCCCGCGTAACAAGGCACAAGCACGTACACACCGTCGAGAAAATATTGCTACGTAATATTGAACACGGTATATGATAGATGCCGACAGAGAGGAATTGAGAAATACACAAAGAAATACGTGAGAAGTTTGCCCCCGATCTAAGTAGTAGTTTTACGTCGCGAAGCCGTGATCCGATCGCGAAGAGGAACGTAAAGCGGTATAAAACCATTCGGCGCGAGAGGAGAAACAAAAATATATCGAAAGGGGTATATTACAGTTTTCCCCTTGTTCGGAGACGGGAAGACGGACTACGCGTCGGAGATCATCGTACGAAAGAACATGGGGAGGGTCCCCTCGGCTCGGGGAAACAAACAAACAAACAAACAGAGTCAGTAGCAGCTGCGGTCGCTGTCGTAGTCTTCGTCGACCGTCAAGTCGTTGGAATTGTCCTCGCCGTCTTCCGCTTCGTCTCCGTCGTCGTCTTCCGCCGCGTTCATCTGGTGGGAACTCCGCTTCCGGCCGGCGTTGTTGCCGACTCGGGAATGGGACTTTTTGTTCGGCTTCCCGGAGTTGGGCGCCTTGTCCTTGCGGTACTGGTAGACGATGGGGAAGATGTGCTCGATGGCCGCTTGCACGTTGCCCACGCTCGGAGCTGAAACGAGCCGCGCGGCGTTAAGTCGGGTGAACTGACAAGGTATTTTTCAACATTTCTAATTTCTACGAAACGTATTCCATATAATGTGGCAACCTGCAGGTGTAAATTTTCAGCTTTTCCCGTGGTGCCAGTCAATAGCTTAATTTGACTAAATCGAAGATCGTTAATGCAATGCTAATTTATAGCGGGATTTTGTTTTTTAATTAAAATGATTTGATGCGAAAAATTATTAATAGAAGAAATGTTCCGAGTTTTGCTGTACTATTTGTGCTGTATTTTTAAAGAATTTAAGATGCGTTTGCAGTGCTATTGAACACATTTTAGCAGCTGTAAAATTTGTGAAATGTAACCAGCAAATATAGGAAGCAAATTATCGAAGTAAAGATTTTTATTTTCCCAACAAATGAAACATAAACAGGCAGGGAAAAGTCAGGGAATTTCATATGCAAATTTCTGTGGCCACACTGCAGTAAGAGGCCCCAAAGTAGGCTTTCCATGCAGTTAATCATCGTCAATTAGGCCCCATATAATTAATTAATAGATTCCTGTCCGGAAATCGACAAAAATGCATGCGCGCGCGGTTTTTATTTTTATTTTTTATTCTAAATCGCAATTAATTTGAACGCGAAGTGGCGCTGAAACTTTGTCACGAAGCCCTAGCCCTGATCATCATCACGAAATCTCCAATAGTTTGCCTAAAAAACGACCTGACTCACGATTTTGTGTGTTGATGCGGACACGGGGTAGAGTTGTTGCTTTTTCAGTCGTATTTTGATGAATAAAAATTTTCTTTTGCTTGAAAAAAAACAGTGCGCGCGGGGACGGGAATCTATTAATTAACTATATGGGGCCTTAGTGACAACTGCGCATGTGCAAACCATGGCAAACGTTTCAACGCGCAGTGCCTCGCCTAAATTCTCCTTATATTTACCTGTCACGGTGATGCTCCCAGTGGAAAAGATCTTCATGGTCGCTTTGGGTTCCTTTAATTTGTACGTTACACCCGGGTGCAGCTCCGGCTCGTAACTGTCTCAACGATTTGCCAGCGTTCAAAAAATGTTTTTTTTTTCGATTATAAAGTGGTCGAAAAAACACGACTCGCCTGGCGTTCGCTTTGTTGTCCTGAGAGAACTGGATGATCTTGATGGCGAAGGGCATTATGCAAGTGCCCAGTACGTTGACTACGCGGTAATTATTGAAGTGCACCCTGAAACCCATCTTCTGGATGAGACGGGCGAATCTCCTGGCCGCAACCTTCGCCATGTCCTCGCTGCAAAAGTAACAGAAACAAAAAGGCAAGGATGATTCTTACGGAAGTCGGCTCCGGAAAACAACTCGCGTACCTCGTGGCTCCCGTGCAAGTTACTTTACCCGATGACCACATGCTGGCCGTGGTGTGAGGTTTGCGCAGTTTCATAGTCACCATCTGCAAGATTCAACCGTGAAATTTAAATTACTAATTATTCCGAATCGAGAGAAAAACTTTTCGATCGGCGAGTTGCACCTTTACTAAACCCTATTTTATTACACACAATTTAATCATTACTATTTTTCCTTTCCAAGGGCTCATAGTCACACTGGAATCTACTTATTTTCTTGACACACTTTCTTCCTGAATTGTTCATCGTAATCTTGTAAACATATTCAGGGAAGTTCTGATTGGAATTCCAGAGAATCTTTTTCCAAAACTCAAATAAGATAACTTTTACAACACCTGTTACTGCTTTTGAGAAGTTAAAACGTAAAATATATCACTGAAGGAACTCATTATTGGTTTTCAAATTGTTTTTTTGGTTTTAATAATAAGAAAAAAGATCATTTTGTTGTTTTATTTCCTCGTAAAACTTTTAACTTGCATCTATATTTTTATTTTATCAATTGATGAAATTGCAAAAGCGACAAATGTTTTTTGAAAGTCCCGTTTTCAAAATTACTTCTCGTAGTAGTGGTAATAGTACCAAGTGACAAGTCTTATCTGAAACATATGACGTCACAACTAAAGAGGTTAAAGAAATTGGTATTATCTTGGATTTTTCAGAAAAGTCTTCCACTAACAAACAAAACAAACAAAAAACGAACTTTATTGTATTACTAAATTATTGAAATGGTATCAAAATTCGCACATAAATTGTCCTGTCTGTGTAAACCTGCTAATTTTAACAGATTTTATTAGATGTAATTTAAAACAAAAAAACTTCTCGCATTTTCACTGTCAAAATTTGTTTATGTATTAAAAGTAAATTATTATAATTTTAATGTAATTATCACATGTAGAGTGTTCAATCAGGATAAATACAAATTTACTTCCTTGTGAAACAGTAAATATGTAAATATGATTTATAATATTCCAGTAAACTAGTTCTATAATTATTGTCAATTATTTTCCTATAGAATTTCTTTCCACTTTCTCGTTTAAACGTTTAAAATCGGTTTAAACTCTGCCCTAACGCAGCAAATCTATTTGAAAATGATGGATTGATGAGTATTCGGAGCATTAATTCAGTGGATGTTTGGATTTGGGGTTTTTTCCCGCTTTTATAAGCTTGCTTTGGTGTCTGTCCGTCACAACAAAGGGTTCCACGCAGTGGCGCCATCTAGCGTTGTCAGCCTTACCTCGCTTTTTCTCCATACTCCTAACTAGCGTTATCAACAGTATCATAGACATTTCAGTGAATTTTGCGCTCACTATTATATTCCCACGTTTCAATTGGCTCGCTTTCGTGTCTGTCCGTACAAAAATAATTAAATTTCGATTTCAAGATTCGGAAACTAAGAATTAGAAAATCAAAAATATAATTAATTCCTGTAAAATAAACTACTTATAATAAATCCACGTTTTACAACATCTGAAACTGGAAACGTGGGGGCGTATTTTGATTTTCTGAGCATAATGGGTTTATTGCAGCTTTTATTTTGTATTTTAAACGACTGTGACGCAGCGTTGCTCGACTTCCGCGCAGCGCTGTAAATGCGGTTTTCCCCTTAGTTTTTTACGTTTTTACCCCGTTTTCTCGGCGGAACTCAACGTTTGCCCCTGTCAGAGCGATCCTGCGAAGGTCCAAGTGACATCTGAGTCCGAAACTGCAAACCACGTTATTGATGACAATGTCCAGAGTCATTTGTGGGTCCGGTTTGTCCACTTTATTGCTGTCATTTTCGCTGTTTTTCGCATCGCAGTTTGAATTGTAGTGACTTTCGGACAGTGTAGACATCTTTATCTAGCCTTTTTATTTAGTAGAGAGGATCCCCGCAGCACATGGTGTGATTTTTCCTACAGCATAGTAGCCTTTTGTTGTGCGCTTGCGATCCCGTCAAAAATTTCTCCCGATTCAATCAATTTCTCACCCTAATTTTATCTCAATAAATTACATTAATTTCGCACTTAAATCGCACATATAAACCGAGGTAAATAACCGTTCCGCTCACTGTTTCTACAGATGTCCCTATAGGAACGTATTTCCTGGGAGTTTTGTAGGCGTTTTCCGCAGAAATCTCGTGCCTGCAGCACGAGCGATCGCAGTCGGAGCAGCAACAAAGACGGGACATCCACAGACCGAAGGATGGCGTCCGAATGAGGCGATTA
>WWPM01013359.1:0-17043 GCA_023279145.1 Glomeris maerens | reverse complement strand
TGATGATGGACCTGTTGAGGATGACCCATACCCATTCCCATGGGATGCTGCATTGGAGCCACCGCGGTATTGCCACCGCTAGAATCGGGTGCCGCCGACTGTTCTTCCGCTTCCTGCTTCGTGTCTCCAGATCCTTCCTCCTGATTGGACTTCTGCGCTGAAGACGATTGGGCTGAATTATGTGGAAAAAATTACAGTCTGGGAATGCAATTATAAATACACATACAGTAAAAAATGTCAAACTGCGATCACAATAAACTCAAGGTTTGGAGAATAGTTGATATTTTTTGGATACTGTCATAACAAGGAATGCACTTATGTTTATCGAGTCCTCATTACATCCAAAATTTCCATTTTTACCCCAAATGGGGGGGGAGGGGGTAATTCACTATTGATGTATTTATATGAATGCACAGAATAGGGATGGGAAAAAATAGAAGGAAAACTATAAACCGTGAGCAACCGCCGCTTGGGCCGCGGTGGTCGTAGACTGTGTCACTCCGGCGGCCGCTACCATCGCCTCGACCTGCTCCTGAGTCAACACCTTCACATTCTCCGGCTTGGTCCAAGAAGATTCCCTGGTCCTGGCATTGTAGTAATACGCTTTTCCCTCTCCGGACTTAGTCTCAACCCATATCTCTCCCGTCAGGTCGATGCCCGCGATGTTGGTAGGAGCAGCGCCCGTGGCCATCGGTGAACCGTTCGCTGCGGTGCTCGGAGTGGCTGTGTTGGCTGCGGCTTGATTAGATCCCTGTAATGAATAGCAAACAAAATCTGTCTGTACATGCAGCATGCTAATTGTCCTTCTCAATTCACATACGGTTGTCAGTAACATTTCCCAGTCTGCAAATAAAACACGCAATTAGAACTGCACAATTCAGTTTCTTCCCCTCCATTTGAGACAAATGCTATCTTCCTTTGACAAATGAACATCAATAACACCAAGACACTGAAAAGTATGCATATACAGTGCTCATGGTGGATTATTGTCTCGCATGCCGGGCGCCAAAAATTTGCAGGACGCGACACTCCATAGCTTCTAAATATTAGTAGTAATTATAGAGAACAGAAGTCACTATTGAATGCTTCGTTTAAAATCACGCCATTATTTTAAAAAACTAAACATGTACCCCTTATTTTTTTACAAAATAACAGTTTCGCGTACAATATGCTATTTACGAACTTGGATTTTTGGCTTTTATATTTATATACAATGCGTCAAAAATCGGAATAACTGTCGATGTCCATCAAAATCAGATTTTCCCAACGAGTTTAAAGGGAAAATGACAAGTTTGGCAAGCGACGAACGACGAAAGTGCAGAACGCGTTTCTCACTCCGAATACGAGAGGGTGCTGTAGACGCAGCCGTAGGAATTCAACAGATCGCCAGTGGCGCCCCAGCGTATCAGAAGTGAGAAACAGCGGGCAGAAACTACGGAAAATGGCGGATTAAAATCAGTGGATGTTCATTGTGATATTTGGATTGATTTACCATGGCAGGAGCTGGTGATGGCAGACCCGGTGGCGGGGGCATGCCTGGAGGTCCAGGTCCGGGCCCCATGGGTGGAGGGTAGTTGGGGTCAAAGGGCGGTGGCGGTCCCCGAAATCCAGGTGGAGGAGGTCGCATACGCATAGGTGGCGGCGCCCGCATATGCGGTGGAGGCGGTCCTCGCATCATCTTCCTTTTCCTCCCTTTTTGCCGCTATCGCTACCGCTACCGCTCTCTGCGATGCACGTCGCTTTTATACAGCGAAACCTCACGTTTTATCGAGTCGGCGCCAAGCCTTCCACCGTCCATTCAGACAATAAATAACACACATATCCAATATTTATTATGCCATAAAATAAATTGAGGCGACACTGGGGCGTGACCGGCATGCGATTGCGTAGGGAGCGGTTGCGGTGTAGGTGGTCACCGCAACCAACACGATGATTAAAAAAAACAAACCCCCCCCACAAATTTCCATTTCGTCGCCATTCTTTCTTGGAAATTCGTACTATCCTAGCGTATTACTCAGGTGTGGGCCTCGTTTTTAGAGGAATCTAGTGGATGTATTTATGGGATTAAGGGACAAAATAAAAATAGCGGACAAACAAAACAACGATCGAGCATCCTGTGTCGGTCCGGTTTATAACTGTTTTCATGCTTAAATTTCGTAATTAAACTGAATATATATTACCTTTGTGGTCTTAAAGACGTTGCACACGTTTTCCTGTCGTTAACCCGCCGAGAAATCTCCCGAAAATGCAACTACGAACCCTAAAATAGTAGTGTTAAAAACTACAACAACGATAAAAGCAAAAGGACGCCAAAGTACCAGGCGTTCACGATAGATGGCGCTCCTCTACTCCTCGTCTCCGAACCGCTACCGCTCCCCTGGGTTGAGGCACGGGTAGCGGTAGTGTACTATCGGTCACAAGTAGAGCGGCAGAATAATTTCATGTATAATTTCAGTTTATTCTAAAATAACAGTAAAAATATAAGTATGTTTTGTCGGAATTGGAGAAGTGGATCAGCTTTTTTACTTGTTTCGGTATTGCATCTTTTTTGTGCCGTAATCGGGGTAATAAATTTGTATAATTGTTAATTACTATAGGAGCTATAAGCCTAAAACATAATTTCTGTTTGTGATTCATTATGTATTTATTACGTGATATTTTGTAGGAGGAATCCATTGGGCATATTATTGTTGAACATTCGTTGGACGCTGGTAAACGATGTGGTTTATGTTGAATTATATATTATAGGCCACAAGGATTTTCTAAATCACGTGTGTAATATATACAGGGACATTTCCTACATATTCTGCAAGGGGAATTATCTCAACAAGATCATTAAAAGGAGAATCCGATACGTTTCTAGTGGATGTGCCATTTTCAGAGGGTGACAAGTCGAAATTACTGGTAACATGCGCCACTGCTGTTAAATATTTGACAATTACATAGCAAATCCCCACAAAGATACATATACGTATAGGAAAATCCAATTTCCAACGTCTTATATTAATTGGAAAACCTTACAGGACCTTGTAGAAAGCAACGGCCTTTACCGCGTTCGCGTTGCCACAAATGCCGAAGAACCTCACAATTATGTATCAACATTTGTAAAGGCAGTAAGAAAGAATTCAATTAAATGTGTAGAGAAGTCGCTTTATTCAAATTTAGTCATCTTATAAAAATTGTACAATTCTCATGCAGTGTGCGCTGTACGAGTCCATGCTTTCCCACACAATCATCTTGAATGTGGATCTATCCGGTGAAGTGTTTGGTATTTCTGTGCAAACCCCTCAACAACAATGTCGCGGTTACAAGGTGGCCAATGGTCTCTTGGACCAGATGACCGCAACCGTAGAAGTTGTTCACGTGGAACCAGGACCGGGGTTTGTATCTTGCTAGTATGCACTAATTGCATTGTAATCATTGGGTACGTCACAAAACCGATCGTGTCAAATTTTGTTGCATTGTTAGACCCGAAACTGCCATGTATATTCAGAAGTTAGACAAAGAAAAAGCGGATAAAGCCAAGGGTGACATGGGAGACAACCGCTCATTCATTTCCAAATATGTAAGGAAGTTGTTCGATTTCTTGTCCAATTCAGTCGGCTTTCTTATCGTGTTAGCGATAACCATGGCCGTTATATACGTACAGATGTTTGTTCTTCCGCCGGAAGATTTTGTATATTAACTCTGTCACAGCATGTTCTGTTGATTTTCATTTCTTGCATGCGCTTATCTTTGATCCTTTCTTGCAAGTCACTGCATTACTAATGGTTACTATTGTTAATTTTGCAGTGGATGTACATATTGGCTGCAGTCATATTCCTCCTTATCTCTGGTGCGGCTAATCCCGAAGGTCAAGGTGGCGGTCGTTAAAAGACTATAGCTGTACATATTATAGACTTCATTTGTTTTGTGTTCGATGTGAATGTTCTGCTGTACACAGTTTTCAAAATAATGAAATAAACACTGGCTGTGTTGTACTTGTTTCCATTTTTGCAAAAAATACTCTCCAATTATTATTAAGAAGACGATAAGATAGAGACATTTGTTTTGTCGGATTGCGTTAAAAGCGGCTCGATGTTTTTACATTACCGGTAAACGATCTCCACTCCACTATTTTACACTTTACTTTTGTATAGTGCCATGAGTGGAATGACAAGGAACATTCCTCCCACTATGTAGGAAATAGTTGGACCCAAGCTCCAATAAACTGCAAATACAAAATAGGCAAATTGAAACATTATGAGAAATTTCAAGTTCATATCAAACGGTAAAAATACTATATCCAAATAAAATTAAAATTACTACATCAAATTAATAACTTCAAAAATGGATCAAATTGTTATATCAAAATCCAGCACTGCATTTCGATAATCAAACTAAAATCACAAGTAAGTTTTAAATGTGCCTCACTCAAAGTTTTGGTGCAAAAGGTCATACAATACGAGGAAAGTAGTTCCTTGAACACGAGTCCAAAGTTCTTTTGGCCTTAATTATGTACAGGCAAATATTGGAATGTGAACGCTTTGGTATACAAATGCAACTCTCGGTTCCATAAACGAACGATTCTTTCTAAACGCATTTGCAAAATATAACCTTGGACAGATTTCTGGTTAAAAAGTGCCACAGCTGTGTTAAGACACAGGAGAAAGAGCAGTATTCCAATTTGGCATCTAAAATCAAAAATTTCCTTTAAGATGTTAATTAAATATTGTACCGGTGGACGCGAGAACAGGCCCCAATGCCCTGGCCAGCGATCCCAGAGATCTGAATATGCCCATCACAGTTCCCTTTTGATCGTACGAACCTATGTGAAAAGACGCAAAATTATTGCAATTGTACAAAATAATGTCCAATTTCTAGTTACCGTATGAAGACGCTAGGGTAGTGAGGCAAGGCACAACGGACGCGGAAGCTGTTAAGCATTCAAATGTAAAACTTCAATAGTCCAAATTCAAAACCTGCTACTTTACTATATCAAAAGTGACCTTACCAAAAGAATACAGGGCCAATCCTACGTACATTATCTGAACGGATGAAGCCAATCCGATGATCACAAATGACGGGATTATAATCACCAATCCCTAGAAATAAACAAATCAAGTGTTGGTGTTACTAACATTAGTATTTCCAATTTGCGTACATCAAGTGAGATTAAATACCGTTAATGCAACACGTCTTTCTGAACCCGAAGGTATTCTTCTGACATATCCACCTTGCACAGTTGCCATTACAATTCCAACGAATAGGAACATCATTCCTTGCTGAACACTAAATTACAGACAATTCACACACAGTTGGAAATTAAGTTAGTTACTTTTATGGCATACTCGTATACAGTATAATATGAAAAGTAGCTTACCGTAAATCCTCGATAATAATTAAGCCTGGCCTTATTTTTATCATTTTTCCTTGTTGACCAAGGATGCGTTTATGTGATGCAATGTGCAAATCTCAATTTCTGGTGCTCAATAAAATTTGTAAAAAAACGATTTTTTTTGTGATTTTAATGATATGAAAATTGCACAGTGAATTTTTAAGTTTTTTTAGGCTTAGTGAACTTTTTAGTCGTGTAGATCGGGTAGCTCTTTCAAAGGGGGATTATTTTCGAGACTGGCCTATTTTGCAAATTATGACTATTTAACCCGACTTATTTACGAAACAGGCTTATTATCGAGGATTTATGGTATTTTAACTTTTTTCAGGGCGTCTACCGATATTTAAATGCAATATGCCATGGAAATATCAGGCTTTTCATTACCATATTTGAAACAAATATGAACATACTAAGAAATTGATATTCTCAGGAAATTAATGATTATATTGTCAATAATATAAGATTGATCATGTATTTTTTTATTACTCAGTATGATCATTTTTCCCATCATATTTCAACAGTTCAATTTATCTTTACTGATCATTGGTCATGCCAGTAAAAATTCCAACATTTCTTTGCATTTTTGCAGTTTTAAATTATCTGACTTTTCCCTGTTATCCGGATTTTCTCCAACTGATGGCCATCCTGTTTAATGACTATCATATCAATAATCATTATCAGGAATACCAGGTCAGCATAAGACACCCACCATGTCAAATGTGCACTTGCCTGCTAAAATGAAACCGAATATGTGTCAAAAATGTCAGCGTATATTCCAACCCGGAATACAGGAACAAGTAACTGAAGTAAATGACACCAACTTGCTGAAGCGGAGCAAGATCTGAATTGTAAATCAATTAAAATTACAACATGATACCGCAAAGCATTATTGTTGAGGTTTGTTATTGTTTACAGACCTTTCTTGCTCACATTTTGCACGGCTTTAAAGCCGAACAACGAAGAAGGGCAGATGAAGTTGTACGCACGATGCAGTCCATTGCCAACGGATTTAGCCTTCAAACAATCCAAACTTTTGAATTACTGCATCATACCGAAATATGAAATTCCGTGTAAAAAATACTTACTCTCTTTGATGCAGGCAACGTTTCTTCAAAATATAGAGCCAGATAGATAACATTTATGCATGCCAAACCGAGCGCCAGAAGCGCAGGAACAACATAAAATTGTCCGGTTTGAGATTTGGCCCAAATGGAGAACATTGCACCAGTGATAGGTCCGACAATGAATCCCACGGAAAAGGCCACACCGATCAGAGCCTACAATGGAAACAAACAAATTCTCATTGACATAATATAGTATTGAAGATTATCAAATAGATTTTTGCAAACATTTACTTGACACAAAACTATGCCATATTAGCTAGACAAATTTTATATTTACATATCACAAAATTGTGTTGTGTCATAGTTTGTATCGGTCTGAATTTTTAACAAAAGGCTACCACTTTTTATGTAAACAGCCTTTACACTTTGAAATTTGAACATTAGAAAAAATAACTTGTGGTTTGTAATTTTTGAATTGCTGTTTAGACGCCAGTAACAATTGAGCCTAATTTTCTTTATTAGATACTACTACGTAGAACACATTACCATTCCTTTGCCTCTTGTTTTAATCGTTGAAACATCGGCCACGATTGCCGTGCAAAGGCTAACGTTGCCGTTCGTGATTCCCCCGACGATGCGCGCCAACACGAAGATGGTAAAATTGGATGACATGGCCCAAATACAATATGCAACAGTTTCTCCAGCCTACGTAGATAAATTTCCCGAACACTGTAAGTAACAATACAAACTTCTCACTGATCACCTTCATTCCGTACCATGCACAGCAGAAGAAGCGGTCTTCGCCCGTAAACATCAGACAACGCCCCGATGACTGGGGAAACTAAATACTGGAGGAATGAGTACAAAGAGCCAATAAGGCCTGTTGAAAAACAAAAACAAATACATTGGTTGATTTCTTTCCATTCTTTAGATTTGAAAGAAAAGCATCTTACCGCCGAGAAGAACAGAATTGAAATCCTCCGGTACGCCGACTAAAACCTGGAAGTACTTGACTTTATTTTGCAGCCACGGGAAAGGTCCTCCCTGTTAAAAGTGAAAGATTACAATTATTATTACCATAATTATGTTTAGAACTTTCCTATTTTCATATGCACCTTGTCATTTTGCCGGTAGTAATCCAACAAAGATGGAAGTAACGGAAGGATCATTGTGAAAGCGAGGAGATCCATCAACAAGGATATGAAAATCACCCTGATTGTTGATTTCCTAAACTTCTCTGCATCGTTAACAATGTTAGACATTGCTGTACCGTTGGTTTCCTTCGAGTAAATTTCGCGGCCCGAAGCGCTGTCCGAAGTCTCACGCTGGAATTTACTGCCCATCGTTTCCTACACAAAACCAAAACACATTCGCATCAAAATACAATTGTTACTACACTGCCAATATGGCAGATTGAAATTTATGACAGCAGTGACATCTATGTCATCCACCAATAAATACGACACATAAAATTGTAAGGCATAAATAAATACATACGTACAACAGACATTTCTTTTCAATGCGTACAAAAATGCAGCCACTGCAATTTCAACACATCACAAATGCTCAGCAAATGTTACATTTCATATTTTGACTTCAACTGAAGTGCAAAGCAAGCTTAAATTTATAACTTGAATGAGCACTGCAAGTTTCAAGTGTAATCCTCTTGATAAGCTGCTACGTCTGAGCGTAATTTCGCTGGATGCTGATTCTGAAATTACTGAGGATGAGATTATCACAATGCCATGCTATTCTGGCAAGTTTAAAGTACCAACTTCAACATGCTTATATGTCACAACAAATTCTGATGAACCAATGAGTAGACGGCACATGCAATGTCAGTTCAAACAAGACATTTAATAACGTGGAAAATTGCCAAATATTGTGTTTAACCCAGAGTGCCATCATTTATTTAACCAAATGTTTGATTTTGTCACGTGATCATGTTGTCAAATACATGTCATTTCAATGGCAAAGTTGGAATACAAATATTTAAGTTGCAAGTTGCATGGTAAGTTCAGTAACAGCAATATTTTAGAGTTTTAAAATTTTACATTTTTTTTACTAGAAATTTTACAATATTCATGTGATATAGAACAATTAGATTGGTCAATTTATGTTACGGATTTTGCTTATGCAATGAAGGAAGTGTGGTTGATTTCCAGTATCGTGTTTATATAGCACTTACATGGGAAATCCTGCATTTGGGATTAATCATACATTTACTACGTATTTGTTTTACCATTTTTTAAACTTTCCCATTTTCATACGATCGAGTGATATATTAATGAACACAACCAAAAAACAGTTGTTAAATAAGTATATTATCACATAAATGTTTAAAAATTATTTCATAATTCACAAAAACATTTCGCAATATTGCAATAACATTTTTAATCATTCAATTTAGATTTCCTTGGGATAAAATCCATACATGCTCCAATTATTTAGTATTTCCTCTGAAACTGCATCCTAACAAAACAAACAGTAGTATAGGTGTTTCATAAATTTCTTCAGGGAAGTACGTAGTAGTCAACTATTGTTGAATACAGAGAAAAAATTAGAGTGCAAGATGAATTGCTTTACTGTAAGATGAAAAATTGTTCCAGGTCAGCAACATGCAACCTACTGATATTGAAGTATAAATCCAGGAAGTGACCGTCAGACACAAATAGAGCGAAGTAACCAGAATTTAGGTTACGGTCACAAGTCTACCAAAAAGTTTAGGTTTTTTAATTATAACAATGCTATATAACAAACTATTAAAGATACCCTCATGTACCAACATTTTGTTCCGAATAAGTGACATCATGTACGCTTGGTGACATCAAACATATAGTTACGCAATTATGCACAACGCCAAGCAGCAAAAACAACGTTCCTCAAAGAACTTCTATTTTTTTTTTAATTGGAAGACAACGATTGAGGCCTATACAGCTGTCAAGCGCGCTTACAAAAGTACTAATACTTGAAAACTCACCAAATCCTGGTTTATTTAGTCTTCCAGACCGCGATCTGGTCTTCTTTTACGTCCTACCTGCACAGCTAACAATGCTGGCAACAAGACACTGGCAAAATAACATTATTGCTAACCCGAGATCCGAGAAAGCCGTGATGAAAGGTTCGTACTCAAAAATTTCAAAAGTGGGCGTGATGACAGGTAAGCCCCGCCCAGGCTACAGGGAAGTCATCCAATAGCAAGTTGTCATGCAACAAGCGCGGGCGATAATCGTTCCCTCAAGCGGCGAAGAAAACTGCCAAACATACAACAAATTGCCAAAGGAACAATGCTTTAACGAATCATCATAATAGATGTCGTTTAGCGCGATTACGCACATAATTATTCCGACATTCCAAGGTTATTCCAAAGACGTTTTTTACAATCGTAATTCGGCATGCGTCATTGTTTAAAATGGCAAGATTCGCGGACGTTTCGCCGCAAGATGTTTCGCAGAACGCAGATTGGGTATTGAACGTCAATCGCCGGTGACTAAACGTCTCGCAGGGTTAGTAGTCTGGTAGTTCTACCGCCTTTTTGCAATGGCAATAGAACTACCAGTCACTACCACCTTCCTCCGTCGGCATTTATAAATAAGGGCAAGTCTATGAAACAGGTTTTGAAAACCCGTTATAGGGTAAAAGGTGAACTGTCACGGTTTTGTTACGCGTACGCCCCCTCAAACTTTCATATATAAATGAAAATAAAAATTCAGTAAATTAAGTATAAGTACACTATGACGTCAAAAGTACAATTCGACGTCATAATTAGCCAATTACAAGGATGCAAAGTAGACCTGATTCATACGAGTTCAGCGGCTGTTAAAATTTATCCAAAAATTTGACAAAAATCAATTTGCAGACAAGACAAGTATAGTAGTATTTGAATTGTTGGACATTTTTATTCAAGTGACACCTCATATCGCCATTCGATTCAAAATTTGCACAATCGACTCTTGTGTGCAGCAATATTTGAACTCCATACATAATATTCTTAGCATTCTTCATTCAACCATCAAAATGATTCTGACTGTACGTGGTTATTCTGACACTCATAATTAGTGCTAGGAATCCATCAATTGAGTTATACCACTTGGGAGTGAATGTACATGGAAAATGTAAAGCGTGCAAGTTTTCATTTTTATGTGGCAGAGCAGAATTTAAATTACCTGACCGAAGCAAATGCGGCTCAGCACCAAGAAAAGAAAGGGACCTTATCCTGAAAACTCTGCGTGAACGTGTCACTCAGCGATCTGATCCGTCCTTGACCGACACCTCCCCGACTCCGTTCCACGATCACAACGGGCATCTGAACCAACTGCACTGGCGATTTTCCATCTTTTAAGGCTTGGGTTAGATTCAGAACCTGTCCTCTAAGAACAGACATTTGTTTCTCGAACACATGCCGATCGAAGCCCTTGTCGGCCTGAATGGAAGACATCACGGACATTGAACGCATTGTCTCATGGGCAACCGATATGTTTTATTTCTCTCTCAATTTAATTGTACCTTAAATAGTTCATACAGCTCATCGCACATGTCTTGAACAAAGTTCATGTCAGACAGTTGAGGCAAAATAAGGTCCCGTGTCTCGCTGGAAAATGCTAACTTCGCCATTGGATGCCACGCCCAATGGTACGGATCTGAAAATAAATGCCGTGTTTTTATCACTTTTATCCAAAAAAAAGAATAATGCCAACATTAGAACAGACTTACAAGCTCTCCAAGAATCTGGGTGCTTACACGGGAAAGCCAACCCATTGTCGATGGCCGCAACCTTGATTTCGGGAGGTTTTACAACTTTCCATTCCTGAAATGTTTAATACTGAAATTTAACTGATCTTTTCAATATCAAATACACAGAAATCCGTTCTTGTTCAGTAATTTATAAGACTAATTTGGTTAAAACTATTCCACGAAAATAAATACGTATTAAAAATAGTAATTTCATTTTAGGCAACCATGTACAAATAAAATATCACAGTGTCTTAACATTTTACATTCTTACCTCTAATTCTTTAGGAACAGTTTCATCAAATTCCGGCCTGTCATATTTTATAAGCCAGTTGTCGTTCCCACGATCTGAAACACGTTTCATAACATTTACATAGCATTCATAGCCATCAAATGGGGAAACTGTCACAACCAGATAAAGGAATCTTTAATTACCAGTGTTTCTAATTATATAGTCTAGAACCACAAGCCTTTCAAACTGCAGCTGAAACTGCCTCTGCGTGCTTTCAGGCAATGGCTCCGACTCGAACCTTCGCAACCAGAAATCGGCATCCTTAAAGCCTTTCACGTAAATCTGAAAGGACCCAACCTGAAAGAAGAAGTTGTTAGACATCTCAGTGAATACACAAAAAATAAGGAGGCGAATAAGTTCACAAAGGGGGCAGAATTGCGACAAATATCTGTTTTGTTTATATGTATTTAATACAAAATTTTTCAATCCCTCTATGGAGGGGAGAAATAAGAGAAATTATTCTTACAAAGAGGCTTAATTAAAGAACCTTAGGAGGCAATCCAATGCGATTAAACCGCCGGCCCACACTCGGTAATCTTTCTGACAGCATTTTCTTGGCGCGCGACTTGGACCGATCGATGGCAAGGTAGTTGAAAGTTTCACTAGCCAACCTCACAACCTGAAACACATGCATCATTTGATTACTTTTTGTTTGTTTCTCGGGGACAAGTTGACGTACTTTAGTTTTTGGAACAATGTTCAACTGGAGTTTTTGGTCAATGAGGCTCGCGCCAGCTTCGGATAAATATCCTTGATTGGGAACTAGACATCCACGGCCGAAACAGCATGGACAGCAGATTTTGTGCATCCATTTGGTCCACTTGGGGTTCAATCTGCCGTAAGGCTCTTCGTCTTTTGGCTTGAATACACCGATGGTTTGCTGTAAAACATTATTATCAGGCGATTAAACACAGTTAAAATAGTCTGAGAAGCAGGAGACCAATTTTATCTACAATTACCTCAGAATGTCATATTTAACAAATACAAAATAAAAACGCGATTAGACCAACTGTAACAATTTGGGAACAGTATCTTATTTTACAACTGCGCCATTAAATGCATCGTAATTATTATGAACGTCAACTTACAACATTTATGTTCCATATTTAAAAATGCCAAATTAATGGAATTAGAATCCTGTAATGTTCATGTTCAAACACAGTAATTTACCTCTGAAGTTCAGTAAATGACAGATTTGTGAAGTGTATAACAACAGAGAAAGAAAAACGTGATTGCTGTAATCTAGTTTTTGTAAAAAGCAGCTAATTTTAATGTTCATTATTGGGCAAGATAATAAATTGTGTAATTACTTTATCTTATCGCTTGTGCCAATTTGACAAACATACTTGTATTCAATTTGATTAAAACTGAACAGCTAAAATTCAACTGGTCAACTCCAAGATTATGTACAAATATGTCAAAGGATCCCAACTAGTAGTGTTATTTAAATGCGGTACCAAAATATTGCGGCTATTTTAAGCCGATTGCACACATGACACCAGATCAACGACCATATTATTGACAGTTCACAAAGGAATATACAAAAATATCTTTATCTGTTTCCTGTCAATATGCCCGCTTACGTTCATGTACCATATGTTGCCGTATATTTTTGCAACATGACAGTCATTATCAGTTTCCAATATACAAATGAAAAGCCGAAGAGCAAGACATGATTTCTTGCTCACAAGGCAAAATTAACTGGAAAATAAATGTGCACTATTATTTTATTTATTTTGACAATTGTCAATTGTCAAATCGTAAATTTGTGACTGAAAATTGCATCCCATTTTACTCGCTTATTATTTAATTTGTTTACTACCAATTGGGTGTCTTTAACGAAGTAACTGCCGCTTGATCCCTGTGTTATCCTTTCGGGATAGATGCCATTCCCGATGGCAATTTCAGTTTCCCTGATGATTTGCGTGAATTGCGGGTCGTCTGAGAAAATGTTGCAACTACATTCGGCTAAGTCCACTTCCATTTTGGGGAGGAGAGGCTGATTTTCTCGATTGCTCCTTCCCGATTGTTGGTGCAGATGGTTTTGATTCTGATTAGGTCCGAAAGTGACGTCAGGCAAGTTGCTGAAATTCACTACGATTGGGATAGGCACCGGCGAAATCCTTGCCGCCGCAGATGACAAGAGCGGATCTTCATGCGGATGCGGATCCCGATCGTCGAGCAGCGGATCGTCGTCGAAATTGTCACGCGACCCAGATGTCGGTGTCGGTAAATCGACAATATTCACGAGCACCTGCTCCGAAGAAGCAGACATTTACTTCTATTTACGTGAAACATCTACTTACGGAAGTTAAGATATTTCGTGAATCGGAGCCAGAAAATGTAAGGAAGGACAACAACCACCGAAGCTCATCGACCGCAACCCGTCGCAGTGCACTAAAGACTAGACTATTGCGAAGTCGGTGACGTAATTCCACCAGTGTTGTCAATCTCAATAATTTATCCCTTCCCGCCAAAACCTGGTTGCAATTCGAATAGCCATTTGGTACTCGACTGACCAATAAAATACAAAATTTGGTGTAATCATTTACAGTATGAACTATATCGCGCTTTATTTGTATGTTTATGTTTACTATTTGTACAGTATCTGTCTTAGGGGTCGTTCAACAATGACGTCATCAAAAAATTGCCCTCGAATGACCGTCCTACCTCCCCCTGTCATCATTTGTCATTTTTTGCTTACCCACCTACCTACCTCCCTGATATTTCGTCATTTTTTTTAAAAAAAACCTCCAAAGCTAAAACCAAATAATTGGAAAGAAACCAATTGTTCACTGGAATACTAAAATGAAGACAATGCTAGCTCGGTTGGTCCCCACTATGGCGCCAAGCTATTTTTAAAATGACGAATAAAATGCAAACAATCCCGCGAGCTAAAAGGGCCGCAGGATGTGGCAATAGTGTTGGCAATTGCACAGTGTTGCCCTTTTTATCTGCAGGTTAATAATAAATGATAGACACCGAAAAATTTTCCCCTGTTCTTATTTATTCCATGTTAAATATTATGACGTCTCCTACTGACAAACCACCTACCCACTTCCATCATCTTTTGTCACTTTCATCTGACCGACCCACCTCCCTACTTCGGTGACGTCATTGTTGAACGACCCCTTACAGATCACTTTGAAGAAAAATAATTATTATATGTAGGCTAACGTATACGTGTAAATAATTGGTTTTGTAATAAAAAGGCAAAAAATAATGTAGTCAGGAATGAAGCGGAATTGGCAATAATTTAATGAGTTTATAATTGTACGTCCTAAATATTAATTACAAAAATATTAAGTTGTTTTATCCATATAAAAAAATTAAATTCTGCAAGTTTAAATACGTACGTTGAATATACAGGACGTTTCACAAATTTAAATACGTACGTTGCATATACAGGATGTTTCACAATTCAGGGGACAAACTTTCAGGGTGCCTTCCCTGCACGAAAAAAGACAAAAGTTCCTATGAGCCCATGTCCCCAACACTTAGTTTTTTTTAAGTAGCGCCTACATAAAATGTGACATCCATAATTCATGCTCCCCAAATCTTTATTAGAAACGCATAATGAGCGATCAATGGAAAGATGTAGGGAGCATGGCATGAATTATGGATGTCACATTTTATGTAGATGCTACTTAAAAAACTAAGCATTTGGGGACATGGGTTCATAGGAACTTTATGTCTTGCTTCCATGCAGGGAATATACCCTGTCAGTTTGTCCCCTGAATTGTGAAACACCCTGTATACATATTTACATTGATGCAGGATGAGGTCAAAACACTGAATGCCATGTGAACAATAAAATGCCTGTGTACAATACTCGTATTTCAAAATTGGCCAATTGCATTCCTGAATCAAATAACATGGTTTTCTGTTCAGTGCTATTAAATCAGTCTTCATTTTCAAGGTGCAATGGCGTACTGAGATTTTATTGCTTCATTTGTGCGTTGCGCTGTACTGTACAAATATAATCTTTCAAAGTCTAATGCCATTCAAATGCCGATAGAAATCCGTGATAAATCAAGCTTTGTAATTACCAACTGTTCTGTAAAAGGGATTTATTATTTTATGATCTACCTATATCGTTGAACAAAACACAGTATAGTAGACCGATTTGTTTCTTTATAGCCTAACAACATTTAACCAGCCGATTTGAATTAAAATATACAACATATATTAGCACCCATATATTCGTACAATTCAAATGTACTTATGAAACAAAAAATGCTACTTTTATGACCAGGTTTCCATTTTAACTTGCCATCTAACCAGTTTGCGATCAAAGATAAAGCATTGAAAAAGCTCTTGTTCATTTTCTCGACAAACATTATAATGACTCGTACACTCTTGGATTACGTATATGGGATCGATGTGTACAAGAAATAAAATTTGAGATCCGTCAAGATTTGAGAATACAGACGAATATTATTTATCATAGTTCAACGTCTATGTGTTGGTGTTGCGGTAGCACCAATTTGTTTCACAATTCGGACTCCGTTCAGAGAACGAGAGCTAGAGAGGCTATAGATGCATGTATAGCTTTGTCACATATTCTGTACAGATTGGAGTTTGTCAGTACAAATGATGACAAAAGAGTATCTTGTATAGTAATGATGCAAAAACAATAAAAATCCATTGCGCAAACAAAGTCGAATATGTAATGTAGCCTCTAGTTTGTATTGTGCATTACCGTTTCAGAAAACAAAAAATTACAACTACTAGATATAAAATGCTGAAGACATTATTGAGTGTGTCGACTAAAATGGAGTAGAAACAAATTTTGGAGCCCAATCTCAAAAATTTGGAGGCTTAAGTAAATACTTCAGACATGGAACTGTGACCTGAAGTAGTTTCTTGTTCTTGAGGAACTGCTTCACACTTCATTTTATTCAACAAGCTCAAAATATTTGGCATTTGATAATGGAAATAATTTGCCCAGATTCATAGTCCGCAAGTTTTCAAGTGTAAATCACGTCTCTGCTCATCAAAACCTCCCATTCAAATCAATTACATTCACAACATTTCTAAAAGAAAAAAAAACCTTTCAAATTTTTATATGGGGGTAGAGGGAAACTTGGCTATGCCTCTGAGCAATGGATCAATTTGGTCGACTGGTTCTTTTGTAAAACAAAATCAAAAAAGAGCACAAATTGGCAATTTTGTGCGAATCGCACAGCTGAAACAGGTTTACATCCACGTATATCAGTATTTATATCATACAAGGTATCAAAACAAGTACTTATATAATAAAAAGGATCGATGGGAAGTTATATCCAATGTGATGGACTGTACAATATGGGATTCTGGCGAAATGACTAAAAGGACAGGGGAGTCAACAAGTTCACGAAATGTAACCAATTCACAACAAGTAACAGAGGTGGATGTACTGTGTAAATGTACATAGTACATTATTAATCGGTCAGTATTCCGATCGATCAATATGCTAAATTGGCACTAGTGCACTTCGTAGCAATCGTCAACTCCGAACACATCGCCTTTCAATGTGCAATACGGGAGTGAAAATTGGATTTGGCGCACGACCGCGTCACATATTTGATTCGCAGCAG
>WWPM01013358.1:0-11048 GCA_023279145.1 Glomeris maerens | reverse complement strand
TACAGTTTTATGGACATTCAAGTGATTTCTTACCAGATTTGACACATTTTTCTACCGTTTCCAGTGCTTTTTCAAGTTTAATGATCATTCAATTATGATGAGTTCAGCTGATAACAGTTATTTATGACGAAATTATTTCGACTTTGAACATATATGGGTAACTTGGTAAATCGAGTTTTTTCACCCCTGTTTTGATGTATTTGTAAGCCTCTCTATCTATCTATATTATAGGCAATTAATTCTGTATATATGGAAGGAATAACATTTACCCGATAACACTAATTAGCGGCATTTATAATCTTTGTTTTACTTGCGAATACCACTCTTCCTTTTTCTAAGTCAATTATTATTCATTTCAAAGTTCCGCCGAAGTTTCACATTGGCTGACTCTCATTGAATAAGATTGATACTTTAACCTTAATTAATAGGACCTGAATTTATATTTTCCTACAGTAATAATTGCACATGCACTTAAACTATTGATTCAACCGTAAACTGTTATGGGACAGTATATAATTACGCATGAATCCTATAGGTTCTGATTGTTGGAAGAAAATTGTAGACAATTGAGAACAATCGTTTGCGATTTCAAAGGGTTCATTGAGATGAACAAATGCTATACAGATCATTTCTGCATTTATATTTCACAAAATCACGATATTTTTATTTCAAAATCTACTCATTATTGTAATATTGTAAACTGAATTTGTCCCGTCTGATTTCGAAACTATGGTCATAATCCAAAAATTACTAAAACTATGATGTTGGTGTCAGGATCGAGTGAATGCAGATTATGTTTCACTTAAGATTATTAATATTATTTTTGTTTGGTTTAATACTTTAATAAATAGGCCAATACAATTTTATTAAAACAAAGTGAGACAAGTTACATTTAGGTATACTTGTAGGTATGTTTAGAAATATAAATGGCTAAATGGAATAACTGAAGAGCAAAGATTAGATATACAACTTTAGCAAATTTAATTGTCCTGATGGTTTAAGAAAATATTGCTTATGTCCAGACCTAGATGGAATAGATAAAAATACACAATATTCCTTTATTGCAACTGATAAGTAGAAATATATATTACAGAAAAGCTTGATTTTCAAAATCCCATAGATGAATCTTTGCCATCGGTGTATGTACAACTATATAGCATGCAAATGATGGAAATCACAGCAAATTTCCGAGAAAAAATTGGCATTAGATAATCATTTTGTTGTAATTCTCATTTTATTTAAGTTGCACGTGCTAATTTGCATACGATCAAGGTTCTATTGTTTGTGAATTGGAAAGATCCGACATGATTTGTTTTGTCAATTAAGAGATAATGTAGCCACAAATACAAGTTTCACGGTGACTCATTTTAATAGGGCGAGGAAATCTGTAATTCCAAGCTTCCAAAATCAACATTCAAAAGTTGTTGTAGCAGCAAAAATGTATATATTCTGGCTCATTGACAAAGTAACAAAAATCGTCTGTAAATTAACTTCCAAAATAAACCGATGTATTCCGAGATGTTACCGGCCTTCACCGTTGCCCTTTGTCCCACACAACAAGAAACGTTTAGAAAATACTAAATTGTTTTTCATTGGGAAGTCAAGGTTCATTGTTGCAAAAGTACTAGAACGCCATGCAGCGCGCAACATGGACAACTAGTGTTGCCGATGACGCACTATGCATGACGTTCGAATTTCAGTACTCGGAGTATTGCTGGCAAGTGGTGCTCATAACAAGTTTACCATCCGCTGTTCGTTGACGTTTTTGGCTTTCGCTTCGCCAAGAGGAACTTAACTATATACAGTATAATTGTAAGTTAAATAATTCTTTCTTTTCTCTAATCTTACCGTATTTAAGCACTCATTGTATGTTTTATTTAAATTCATTTCTGGCGGAAAAAGTTTTTTTTTTTTAACCGACTCGTGCGCACTGCTTTGTATTGTTTTCACAATGGATTTCACACATTTGCCCATAAAATGTGCGCTCTTAGGCAATATATTTTATAGTGTAATGTTTTTATCGCTTTTACAATAGAAAATTCTTGGTATCTGCTTCGTAAAATAAGAAGTTTGACATTTCAATTCAAACTCTGCAGTCATCCTTTCCAATTCCCCCGACTTACGAACACCACTCAACGAATTTTCGCTTTTACGACATGAGCACTTTGAGTTATTACGAGTCTGGAATACGGATGACTGCTAGTCGTTCAAAACGAAATAAATCTGGAGTTCGATATTCATATAATTCAGGGAATTTAGCAAGAAATGGTGTGGTACATTATTCAAAATGTAGTTGAATTAAAAAAGATAAATAAATTTGCATTGTGTGCATTTGTAAAATTTCAAAAGCTTCCATTTGTTATTTGGTTTGATACCTAACCTTGAATATGTGCCAATGCAATTATAGTGTTTACGCAACGATTGTTTTAGATTTAGATTTTACAGAAACATCTTTATCGTGTTTCCAATGTATTATGTAATATAAATTATGCTAAATGCTTCTCTATGGAAATAATACAGAACTAACAAATAAAAACCACACTTTATAGGACATTTCATATTAGTCGTCTTTTTTCTATGAAATCTTGAAATTAATTGGATCATACTACTCGAAATTTTGTCACTGTGGCAACTGCATTTTTCAATGCTGTAAAATCAATTTAGAGCACTGCAAAAATACGAGTTATTATTTCAGGTATGGAAATCATTAATCCAGAGACAATGACACATTGTTGGCAGCAATAAATCACACTGACATTTCGTTGAGTTTTTTTTTCTTTTATGAAAGGTGATGTCTTCATTAAACGAGAAACAGTTTTCAAAGGTTATTAGGTAAATTAGCACCAAGTCAATCAATGTTTGGTGTGTAAAATCCAGACAAGAATAATGTTATACATGATGTAATACAGTGTTTCCAAGTACAAAGTATCATGAAGAAGTAGTACAATGACTTGTTGTATTGTATAATTTTAATAATGACCGGTGTGAATGCAGCTAGAGGGAAAATTGTCCAAGATATTTTTAAATTATGTTACGCAGTTATAGCTCTTTGTTTAAAATGATATTCACAAAATGAATAGCGTATAAAGTTTCATTGTATACGTATTTCCCCAGAACATTCAGTTTTAGCGAATTAGGATGTTGGCTTCTTGAGGTTAATGACATTTCAAGCAATCGGTTTTCTTTTTCTATAAATATATATTCAAATCGAGATTGATATATTCGAAACTTGCATTTCGTATCAATGGATCAGTCAGTTATAAGTCGAGTGAAATGTCAACAACTCGTTTGACCGAATTATGGCCAAAACAGGAAACTATATAACTTACAACATGAAACATCCCTATTATTTCTTATTACGTTGGGAAATTTGTTGAGAGTATTTAATGTGGCATCACATGGCACGCCTATATTCAATTTCGGTTTGACAAACGCCTATATTTCTTTGAAAATTAACCTGCACACTGGGGTCCACCACTTATCCATTGCATTTTTTTGTACTGTATTTGCAAACTGGTTCAATGTGATTTAAGTTGGACGATGGACCACTCCCAATCGTCTCTAATAAACTATTAATGTATATTGTGTTTGTGAATCAGGAAGTGACATCCTTTTCATCGGTATTTTGCTTCTGGGCTAAAAATGAGTATTAAAAGGTAGGAACTACTGACTGCATGGGTAAAGTAGACAGTTGTATTTTGGTGATATATTTTCACTTTTAATTAGGTTCAGGGCGAATGGGGAAAAAAGCTATTGCAACTTTTAAATTAATGTTCAGGTTACATATATGTATATGTTTGCCATTTTGATTAATATTTTTAATATTTTTGGTGCTGGTTTTTCGTAAAGGGAGAATTTGGTGCAAGTAGGTAACTGGAATTTCTGGCTTTTATTGATAATGATTTATAGAACTGTTTTGAAAGTCATTAAGGTTTTATGATTGCAAATTCCGATATTAAATAATGAAAATAGATCCAGAGCTTTGTACCAAATAATTGACAAAATTATTGCCATGTGCAGTTAGTTAATTTGTAAGAGTTACAAGTAACATTGATAAACTTGAAAGCTGGCATTTGATACAGTATATGTATACTACTTGAGAGCTTTTTTTATTTACTTCAAACATGCGTCAAATATTATTAAGATATTATTCATACAAAATGAAGTTTTCAGAACACATATGACGTAATAAGTTTTCAAAGAATGCTCTATATTATTTTTGCCAAACTTCCGTTTCGAAATAGGGAATTTTGTGCTGTGAACGTCATGTTACTCAACTCAATGACCAAGATATTGAATTACTGTTTGTGAGGAAAAGAGTTCTGGGTAATTACTTTTCCAGGAAATCCAGTATTTTTCGCATAATAACGTGGCGAAATATACGATACGTCTGAGATTGTATACTAAATATAAATTCGTAATTTATGAAGAAAATAAGAATAAGAAAAACTTAGAATTTTCATGAAGGAAACATTTTCACAATATTAGTATATAGGTAATGTCTTTTCAGCATTAAAAAAACTTCGAAGACTAGTCAATGGAATAAATGGAAGTAAAATTGAATGACTTTTTCATTCAGTAAGTAAAATAATGAAATAAAATATTGCAAAAGTTCGTTGGATTTGAGTAAGTCGACTTTCAGCACTTTGTGAATAGTCCTTGGCATAAAAGTGCATGGGAAAAATGAAATGGTGTCCGTAATAATGCGAAAAGTGAATAAACTTTCTAGGAAATTGTCAGGAAATGAATATAATTTATGCATTTGGATTGTGAGGAAAAGTGAGGGCGTTGATAAATTCCAAGAGAACTTTGTTGCATTATTTATTTTCGAAAATGACATGAAATTCTAAGCAACTGAGAGCCGAATAAATTTCAAGCATTGACTGTGGAAAATGAGAAATGTATGTATTTGTCAAACTGAAATGTGAATACGTACTAGTGAACTCGTCATTTTTTAAAAGACCTTGCGCGAGTTTACTGAATAGGAATTCTGCAGTATATGTATCTTGAAAAAATGGCCAATGATGCACTTTTAGTGTTTGAACACAATATATTGCGGCCTTCGTTGAAAAGTACATATTGCCACAGGGTCAGAGTCAGTTGTACATACATTTCTATGCGTATAGTCTATAGCTATACTAATGCTGACATCAGAAATTCTTCAAAGACTATGAATTCTGAAAAGCTAGGACATGGATATTTTTTGGTAAATATGGTCAGTAACCTTGCTTTCATGCACCTGTATTGAACTTGTAGAAATTGTTGTCTAATTGCGAAGGAAACTCCAGGAATTGCATGTGGTGTTTGAAGGAAATATGCTATTTGTGTGTGTGTGTTAAGAATTGAATCCCGGATCACGTTTCTACTCTTCCCAATTCAGGTTTTTACCTGTAATTTTATCACGCATTTTGCCATGTGAATGCTTGTGGTGCAGCTTTTACAGATTCAGCAAATTGGTTTGGGAAAATGAAGTCATATTTGTTTCAGTGAGTATAGCTATAGCCAATTATTTGTATTTTGTTTCAGAATTGAGATGATATTTTGGCCTTCTATCTGATCATCTGTGGTGTAGGTATTTTCTGAAAAGATGTTCAATGAAGTTTGTATTTGATGCAATTTTATTTCGTGTGCAAATTTAAAAATGGGTTCAATCAATTTGTTCTTGATGGCATTAGAGGAAAAGTGTGTTCTGGGTTAGGCCTACTTAAAGTTGTATGGTTGCTTCATAAATATATCTAATTAAATATTTATCTTTGATATTATATATGAACTTAATTGATAAATCATGTCATGTTTTCTTGTTTATCTGTTGTTTGAAGTTTAATTTATTTAGTTCTTAATTTCAAATAGTTACCTTTGATGTAAGTGTAACAGTATTTATAAAGTTGCATGGAATAATAGTTAGTTGAAGCCATGTTCTGTATTTATAACTCATAAACTATCAATGATTTATTATTCATTCAATTCGTTTATGGTGAATATACAGCTTCATCAAGTTGAACTAGTTTTTCTCTGGGGAAACTTTGAGATAATGGCGATTTTCCAAGTTGTACGCATTCAAAAATGCAGTGTTTATAACTAGGTCATGAACTTTTGGTGCACGGAATTGTGGTTATGTGGTTATAAATGTGGTTTTCGAAAAATTATAGTAGCCTGTATCCGCTTCTGGATCAATATACAGTTGATTAAACTGCGTGAATTTAAAACTATATGTTGATTTTTTTTATTTTTTTGCTATAGTTCCTCGTGTTTTGTTTTAAAAGGTATTTGGAACTATTAAAGCCTTGTGTAGTCTGAAAATTATATAGGAGGAAAGTGTTAGTTGCTGCTCAATTTTCCTGTCAAAGAGGCAAAATTATATGGTTCATCGACCACATTTTCCCAGTAATATTGTGGCAGCCGTAGTAACAATTTGTGCACAATAGCGAATGTACACTGTATGTAGGCAGAACTGAACATTTCAAATTTTACAATTTCTCCAACGAAATTATGGCTATATGAAAATATTTCTTGAATTGTATTTTACAAATCGCTAAATTGAGATGTACATAAACGCTTTATTAGGCCTTACTATGAGTTAATGTAATTAGTATTTCACAAATTAGTCATCCTATTTTTTCGTTTGTTGGAAATCCAAAAATAGAAACTTGCAATTAAATAAATAATGTACAAACGGGAAACACTTGGCTTTTTTGATTGCAATGTAATCATAGTTGTGCTTTTACTGCACAAGAAAGATAACTAATAATTACAGAGTTTGATTATGAATGTACAATCGTTTTTAAAGATTTATGACTAATTTTTGAAAATTGAGCACTAAACTTTTGTGAACTGGTGTTTTGAGGTGCAAGTTGATTAGTTTATCTCTGTTGCCTTTATGCAATGAGCTCATGGCTACTTTCTAACCTGTCCGTGTTGTTTCTAAATATTTCCGAACACGCACAAGGTGGGACGAGGAAATAGAAGTTGAGGTTAAAGAATTACAAGGTGCAAAGAAAACATAATGTGACGTCACAAGGCGGCCATAAATCGCATTTGCATTCGGTAGTAATGGCCTAAATTTGAATGGAATTGTTGAAGGCGACCTTGAGAAATTAAAGTATACTGCGAAAGAAGATTCAGCACTGTGTTTTGTGTGGTCCATCCAGAAGCACTAAAACATTGCCCTTGAGGCTCAGTCAGTCACTATAACACTGGCAACACCGGTTTTAACCAAGCTTTTATGCTTGCTTACCTATCATGTAATAAAAAAGAAATGACAAAAGTGCACACACCCCTCTATTATTGCACTATTTTTTTTCAGTCTATTAGATAAAAAATAGCATATCTGCAAACGTCCTGAATTTCAATGGCATCAGTTGAAAATGAAAACGTCTTTTTTCTGGTTAGGGTTCTCTGTTAATGTTCACGGATAATGAGCATAGTTGTCACCTGAGGTTCTTCATAATAAACACATTGTTCAACTAGCTTCAAAAACTAATCCTTGTTTTTATATGTAGGCCAGGCAAAACAATGAGACAAAATGAAACCGAAAGCAAAATGCTTAAATTACTTTATGCTGTATATGTGGAATTATTATATTTATTAGCAGCTGTTAATTTAGTTAACTTATAATTATTTAATTTAGTATACCAGTAATCCTAATATTTCCTCGTCTTGCATTCATAGTTCTTTGCGTAAATTTTTCGATTTCATATTGGAAATTCTGTAATTTAAAAACTGGATTTGGTGTTCGTGTTATAATTCGTAATATTACATTGTTAGTTGTAATATTATAAGAGATTTACGTTAATTTAGCCAGTTTATGAATCTTATTGAGTAGTTAATTGTATTGGAGTACTGAACACATTTGCTGTAATTACAGTATATAAGAATTCAATTAACGTAAAGAATTTCCTTAATAACGCCTTGTTTTGTTGACTAATGTGTAAGTAAATTTACAATTGAGATGTATTCAGCTTGATTTTTTAATTTGCATAATTCTTTCCTAAAAACAAAGCAGAAAAAGGCTTGCTTTGTTCCTTGGTAAAAAGGTGTAATTGTGTTAACTTTCTCTTTGAGTCAACCATGCATGCATTATCCGGTTTTAATTGAAATGGCTGGGTGATTTTTTTCTTAAATTTTGAAAGTGATGGATTTGAAGGGTATACACCAAGGTGTAATTAGCTTAACAAGAGGCTGGAGAAAATTTCAATGAATGCACACTGGCAATTGATGAATTTACAATGGTCGTTTGTTTTTTTGTGGCAAGGAAGACGTGTTTGATTTTGATTTCAAGGCAATTTGTTGTTTTTATGTGCCAGAAACTCAAGTATTGCCTTGAAGAGATTTGTAATTTGGGGTGTCTCTTTTTCTTTTCTCCAATTTGTTTTTCTTTTCTTCTTTTTTTTAAGCTGTGAAGAGGATGAAATATCAGCCCTTGAGACCATCGTGATTGTTATACCAATCTTATTACTTCATTTTTTCCCATATGAACATGGAAATATAATACTATACATTATTATAGGTAGTGAGTGACTGTGTAATTTTGAGACGTGAAACAAACGACGCCTATAAATTTTGTTTGCATTATTTATTAATTGAATGTGCAGCATGACTTTTCAAATTACTCCTTAATATATGCACATTAATAATTAACTCTCATATAACTTCCCCCTCCCCCTCCCCCACTTACCCGCATTTAATTTGGGTTTAACCAACATTTCCCATTGTATGAAATAATTTACACACAGTAATTGTCAAAAGGTCAGTCATACAGTGGTTTTTGTTTTCTCATTATTTTTAATTGGTGAATTTCGAAACGTTTCCAAACATATTTGGAATTTTATAGGTTTATAAATTTGCTGTATACCGTTTTATCTCCTCGTTAGCTATTTTAAAACGATGATGTTTTCGTGTCGTAATTTAGTTAGTGATTTTAATTTAGTTTTTAATTATAGTGGAATTTGTGAATAAAAAATATTTGCAATAGAATCGAGCATGTAGGAATTATTTTCTAATATTTATTATACTGTATGTTGGAGGATAAAATAGCTTACATTTTTAAATAATGGTGTTGTAATGAGGATCATTACTCATTTGATGTTTAGATTTGTGGAAGGTAAATTCTGAAAAGTGCGAAATCCTAAATAGGCGTGAAATAAATTTTCAAATTTGCATTTTTAGCTTTTTCGACCGAAACGGATCTATTTTCTGGTTTGAAGCTCTCATTGTTACACTGCACAATTATATAGGACACACCCAACCCTTGACTGGCTTTTTTAACATTGTTTTTTATATTGCTGTTCAAAATTGACTGATTAATGTCTAATCTTAAACTGTTCCATTTAAAAAAGAATACCGAGCTTAGAGTTAATTTGTGTCATCTGGAAAAAGTGGTAGTTGCGGTTATAAATAAAGGAGTTTCGTCGTTTCTGAATAAATTTCTGACCATTTTCTTACACATGTCACATAGACTGCCTACTACATATACAACATAGCATTATTCATTTATCTTCATTTTCATCTGTGTTATTATTTGTTACCTTGTAGTGTGTGTGTATATTTATTAACACATAGCATATAACGTGGTGCCTGGTTAATTCTGAATTTATTGCCCATTTCCTTGTGTCGTTCAGGCTGTTTTTTGAGAGGTCGTTAATATTTGGCGTCTGTAAAGGTGGAGCTGAAATTCGTTGCTTTGAATTTAAAAATGACTTATGGTTACTTGTGTTACTTTTTAAGAAGATGAAGAAAAAACTACATGTGAAGGTCATCTGGGCTTTCCCCGGAATTCTTCTTCTTGAGCCTTCCTGCTCATCAGTATTTTTGCTTTCTTTTTTGTTTCAAGTAACAACAGCAGCAGCACGACTTAGATTTTTCAACTATCATAAACTTCACCAATGTCCGGGTGCAATGAAAATACATTATAAAATGCATGTGGCAATGGATTTTTTCTTGTTTTTGTTTGTCTCAATGTTTGCCTCTTGTATATGTATTTGTATGATCTTGACTCAATCGAGTGATGATTAATGCTCCACTTTGGATATTGATCAATAATGTGTTGTAGTAGCTTCATACCTTGATATTCAATAATATATATCGTAGAAGCCATTTGTCAAATGCTAGATGAATAATAATGTTTTCTGTGATGTTAGAGCCTTTTTGAGTTCCCCTTTTGTGGAGTTATATTTATTGGAAAAGTCTGACCATGGAATATCATTTGATTATAGGGTAAATAACGTTTCTGTAGAACATTCATAAACTAGTTTTTTTAAACCAGTTAAATGAAATTTCTCGATCTATATCCAGGTTTCTGCCGTATCACGACAGAACGCCGAAAACTAAAACGCCGAAAACTAAAACGCCGAAAACTAAAACGCCGAAAACAAGAACGCCGATAATCATTTGAATCCAGTAACTGCATGTTGATTTATTTATCAATAATCAAAAATAACCAATTTGAAAATAAATGTGCACATGTTAGTTATACAATCATCTTTAAAAATCTGTAATTTTCGGCATTTTTGTTTTCGGCGTTTTTGAATTTCGGAGTTATTGTTTTCAGGGTTTTGGCTTCGGCGTTTTTGTTTCGGCGTTCTGTCATAGAACCGGTTTCTGCAATTCTATTGTTTCTTGAAAAAATAAAACCGTTTCAAATTCGGAATGAAAACAACTGTTAATTTAATAAGCTGGAAACAGGAAAGTTTACAAATATGCTAATTTGACTTCACGAGTGAAATATATTAGGTTTGACAGTTAAAATATCTGCATTTCCAGTTTGGTAACAATTGACTGCCGTCCAATATGCACTTTGCATAACCTATATAGATTTGTTGAGATCAATGTCAAGTCCTGTGATTTATTATTGTCGTTGCTTTTTATTGTCTGACGCAAACGGCAAACGAATGTGAAAAATCACGTGGTTTTCACTGCTCGGCACTTGCAATGTTATCGTGAAATTATTGTGTGCAATATATGGCGCCTGCTAGTATTAATTACTGTGCGCATTTCATATCTGTGTGTATATAGTATGCTGTATATATCACATGAGCAATTTGCTGTAAAAC
>WWPM01013357.1:0-18252 GCA_023279145.1 Glomeris maerens | reverse complement strand
TACTACTACTACTATATTTGCTTATTTTGGTGTAGCAAGGATGGTGTTTGGCATAAAGAATGCTGTAGCAAGTTTTCAACTCTGAATATAAGTGATGTAAAACACGTTTTTGATGATAGCCTTTTGAAGAGCTTGCTGTCCACAAGTCATTAATACCGATATGTGCGAAGTTGGTAGATAGTGTTCTTGTCTCTTCCGGGTCATCTGTTGAGCCAAATCTTTTCAAATATATACCACTATAGGCATGCACGAAACAATTCAGATTTTCCTGAAACGTAAACTTAGCCGTTTTTGCAGTATATGCTGTGTCGATCGAGGTGGTGTTCTGAAATAGCTTTTGGCTAGGGCCACTGACCTACTTTAGCCGGTCTCCAGTGGTTTATTATCGGGAGAGCTTTGGCATTGACTAGATTAGCTGTATTGCTTATTTCCTTCGTAAATGTAGGGAAGGTTTAAACAAAAACGAGAAAAAAACTTTTTTAGTGTTTGTGCAGCAATAATTTTTACAATTTCAACAGGAAAACTGAATATTAAAAATTCTCAGTAATCCTAAGAAAATGAAACTGCAAAGGAGAACAGTGCACTTCATATGGAAAGCTCTCTTGCATCAAAGAGGGAGAATTGCACAATTAGAAATTGCGTTAGTTGTTGATCACAACAGTGACGTCATGCTCCACTTTTCTTTCTTTCACCCTCTTCCCATGAAGATGAAAGTTTATATCTTGCGGAAACATCGCCTGCACTGCTTGGTGGATGTGTTATTATAAACAGAAGTTTGTGTATTGCCATATTAGTGCATATTAATTAGTAATATGACAGCTACAGTGAGGGAAAAGAAAGAAAATCCAAACACCATGGAGTGCTGCAAGTCGAAAGATGGAGTGGAGCCCCCTGGTGTTGATTTTTCTTTCGTTGTCCTCGCTGTAGATTTTGATATAATTAAACTGTTTCGAATAGGTATTAGCTGTGATAGATGAATACTTTATGAACTTGTAATAATGGAGCTGTGCTTGTCTTTTTTTTTATTTCTAGGTCGGCGTCAAGATTAATCATAAAAAAAGTTGAGAAAGATCATGCAGGCCAATATGAATGTCGAGCAACAAGTAGCTATGGCCCACCTGCCTCTAGCAAAGGCAACCTTAAAATTCGTACAAATTCTAAGAGAGGTCGAACAACGAAAAAACCATGTAAGCATATTATGATTTTTACAAAATACTAATGCTTGTGTGTGTGCAATTGTTATTTGTACAATTTTGTATAGCATTGTCACTGTAAAAAAAACATTTTAGGAGCATGTGGGTGATTTCATTTTATTTTTTCTAATAGCGACAACGACATTAGGACCGGACCAAAGCCAACCGTGTGGCGGCTATGACGAATACTGCCTCAATGGAGGGACATGTTTCTTTTATGAAACTCTCGGCGAATATGTTTGTCAGTAAGTTTCACACTTCATTCATGCCAGTATTACTTCGTATTCTAGAAAATATTAAGGGGTAAACCAGACAGTGATTGGCATATGGCAATTTCCATCATGATCTGTCAGTGAATCAGACAGAGGAACTACCAACCCATGGATATCCAATCTTCAATCCTTATATAGAATAAGTAGTAGATTTGTTGGAAGTACTTCAAAATTAAATGAACTTGACTAAGATGTAGCTCAAACACTTTAACTGCGACCAAGTTTGCCTGATGGGAAACAGTTGGGCCTATTGTTGAAGAAAGTGGAATTAATTGGCGGCCTAGAGTTTGAATATATAAAGCCTGATCCAGATGAAGTATTGAACAGAATATGGAGCATGCTGTTTTTAGATCTTCAAAGTTTGGGTGCCAATCATTTTTGTATTTCCCAGTTTTTAAGTTTTTCTCTTAAATATGATGAGTATATATTAAAAGCTTGGATGAATGAAGATTAAAAGTAAGTTTACAATGAAGAAAATGCTAAAATTGATAACACAAGTATTACCTATTACCTATTTTGCTCAATGTCAATGGCTGTGGTTGACCCCCTGCTGCATGCATATGTTACATATTATCTACCTTGTAGAGTTATTTAACTGCCTGTGTGAAATGCTTTGCAGTGTGTTTATTTTACACAATTTTCAAACTTTAAGACTGACAGCGTACTTGCACGGTAGTTTATCGAAATGAAATGCTTTCCAAACAAAAACACAAATTTCCCTATCTATTTTATTTTTATCTCGTTATTGGAGTTTGGAGAAGCCTCACGGGTGCTACTGAATTATGCTAATAGTAAAAAAAAATATTATGTCGTACTCCATCAATATCTAAGCCAAATCACAATGCGATCCAATTGTTTTTATAATCAGTTACTTAACATTTAATACCAAAAAACCCGGATCAATCCGAAATAGATGTTGTCACTGTCGTATGAATTTGTACTCTGCACTATCAGCTTCTTGAAACATCTAAAATACTGAGTGTGAATAAATCTCATTATTGTAATTGGGAATCAATTATTCCATTGATGCTTTGAAAATATTCGTAGCCAAAATTGAAATAGCTATGCTGTAGTTGAGTGTGGTAGACGCAAGTCCATCGCTTCACTGTTAAAGTGAATTCACATGGATTTCGAGATGTCATATCTCAGATAAGTGAACAAGAACATGTCAGTTCACCCTTAAAAATGTATAGTGTAAAACAATCTTGGTTGTGAGGCGCCACATATTGCATGCATTTCACTAATATTTGTGCTCTGTATATGTATAGGATGCATGTTTTGTGCTGTGATGTCTTCTGGCTCAGAAGTATAATTTATACTAAATAGAAGTCATGGTTATGTTTTGCATACTGCATGTGCCAGACGACCTGTGTTTGTTCTTAGCATAAATCGACATTTTGCACAAATTGATGTGAAGATGCTAATTCTTTGCTGCAGAAATTCAATCACAGTGATATGCCAATCTCTTCACTAGACCTTCGTTTTTTATGGTTTAAGAATAGATCTGCAATATTATTGATTTGAATTAGAGGGAAGAGTAAATGATCAAAAAAGTTTCAAAGAGAATTAATTAAGGAATTTCACTTTGAGAAAGAATTAGGGTATGCAATTTCGCAGTTGTATATCTATAACTAAACCAACAAAAGAAGAACCAGGGGCGTGGTTTGCCCCGCCCCTTTCATTCAAACTAACGAATGAAATGCAATGATGTATTTGCGATTGCCTTCTCCTGGCAAGTGATCGCCTACACGAAGCCGCCATTTTGTGTTGGATTCTATCGAGACGAAAGCACCTGGCCAAACAAATGCATAAGCAATTTTTCCTGATTGGCTCATTTTTAGCCCCTCCCTTGGTTCTTCTCTTGTTGGTGGAGTTATAGACTACATGTTGATTCTGTAACAATGCATTTCTGTATTTAAAGCATATTGACATTTATTTATTTCTCTCGTACTCCGGCTTGCCAATTGTGTAATTTCGTAGCCTTTCTGTGTATATAGGCATTATGTGGACTATATGTCCCTTCCTTTTTGTTCATTTCTTCTAACAGATGTGCAGAGGGTTATAAAGGGCGGCGTTGCGAAAGTAAAGACGTCTATCATCTTGGCAGTATGTAAACCAAATTTTCTACTTTGTTAGCATGAAATAAGATACATAGTCGATTTGTTGTTAAATGTGTTCATTCACAGTTTACGTGGAAATTATTTCAAGTTGCTTTCAAATGCAGTACATGTTCTTGACATTTCCGAAATAATTTCACTGTGTATATATTGTATATTGAATATCTGTGAAAGTATGTTTGTTTATAATTGTGATATGGCCTGTGAAATCCGTTTCGTATTCTTCACAAGGTAAGAAAGATCTCCAAGATGTTAGAGACGATGTCATTCCTTTGCAAGCAGCATTGCAAGACTAAATATGCGGGCGAAGTTATATATGTATAATGCAATTGTCTGTGTGTATATATTCAGTTCATCTATTGTATATATAGGTCATGCACATGTTATATGCTAAATAATGACGTATTTTATTGATACAAGCGCATTATTAATATGAACGAATTGCAACATTAGTTTTTGTAAACTTAAAAACTCTTTGTGAAGTAAAAAAGCTGTTTTGAAAATGCCACGTGTATTGAAATCGTATGCACTGAACATACAGTAAAAACCGGATTTCGCCAGGTATTTTAGAAAATACAGTATAGTGGTACCAAAATAAGACGAGACCAGTGCTCCGCCCCGCCCCGCCCACAATGCAGACTGGCCAATATATCCCATGCAAGCGTGGTGTAGGCCAATTGGCCAGTCTTTCATTGTGGGTGGAGAGGGGCGTGGCACTAGTCTCTTCTTATTTTGGTAGCACTTTAGTTATACAGTGTCAAACGAATTGTTTTATCTTTGTGATCTTTGCACAATTAGAGAAAAGAAATTTAAAGTATAGGCATGATGTTTACCACATGTTCACATTGATTGAACAAAATAAAAATATTTATTGCATTTATTTTTTGATTGAGGAAAGTTGAAGAATTGCAACAACTATTATTACTGAAGTTATTTAAAAGAATATGTATGAAGCCAAGAACCGTTTTGGGTCCATTGTGATCTGGCATATTGATTGGCTATTCAAGTTTATTATTTCCAAAGTTAGTTGGACAAGGAAATTTTCACTTAATTTCAGCTATATCTGATAATGGTCATCAAATCGGAATGACTTAAAATACAACCTTCTGTAAAATAAGATAATATTAGTGTTGTGTGAAGGGTGTGTATAGTACATGTATGTGCCATTACGTATTGGGTCCTATACTGCAATATTGTAACGTATATTTTGTGGCATTGACGTGGCTTTTGTCTTCTCTCTTTCTTTTATTATGTTATTTGCGACACTTGTGCAACCAGATGTGCAGATGGATTCAATGGGCATAGATGCCAATACAAGAATGCTTTCTTTGTATTGGGGAAAGTAAAAAGTACGTATATTGATTGCTATACAGAGCCATTGTCTTGCAGTTTGTATAAATTAATAGAACCTACTTTCTGCATTCTGCGTTCCAATTTTACATTTTGTAGTGCTAACAACTAGGCCTACCTGTTAATTATAACCTACGTAGCATATACAGGGTGGAAGAAAAGTCTTGCCTGTTTGGAAATAACTTTGACAGTGATGATTCTAGGTGAATTATGAGTATTGGCAAAGTTGGTCTACACACCATATTATAAACATTTTGGTGAAAACGGAGTTGAAATCAGCCAACAAACACAGCAGATATTGCCAGGATATTTTTGGTGCTGACCCCTTGAAATATTCCCTGCATGACAACCGTTTCACTGCATTTGCTTCGATAGGTTGGTAATGCGGGAAATAAGTTAAGGGGCAGCAGCGAAATCAAAACAGCCATATCAGCTCTGTTTGTTGACCGATTTCAAATCTGTTTTTGTCAAAATGCTCAGAATATTTTTGGCAACATTTCCTAAATTGAAACTATTCCCCTATCGGCAAAACTAACAAAAATAGATTTCGAATGGCCTTGAAAGCGGGCATCAAGGTCAAACTTGACGTTATAGATAGATGTCCCTCCCAGCGTGTAGACCAACTTAGTTCATACTCACAAGTCACCTAAAATCATTGCTGTCAAAGTTATTTCCAAACAAGCAAGACTTTTCTTCCACCCTGTATAGATATATTGGAAATTAACCGTTATAAATTTGACAATTTAGACTAACCTGTGTTTCGAAACTGTAATAGGAGCAGTCACATTGCTATTCAATCTTTATTTGCACGGTTTGCACATAACAGGTTTTACCACAACCCAATGTGACTTATAATTCCCATTAAACTATAGCAAACTAAATTATGAAATGAGAGGTCTTTTTATGAAGGCGCGCACCAACATAGGAGTTTGATAGTGATTGTGGTGTGTTTTAGGTCCGCTCTCTCTAGGGAAGTTGCAAGGTTTGACGCTATATGGCCCTTTTATATTTGTTTGGTTTGACTTCAAAGAAATGAGCGGAGCTAAAACACTACACAGGAGAAACTAGCAAAAACGCATGTGGGGGTCGCAGCTTCTAAATTTCAGGTTTGCATGCAACATACACATAATAGTGCAATGCTTTATTTTAAGCACTTTATTAACAAATAAAATAATTCCTTACGAGTAATCGTGCATGGTCTCACACCAAATTATTTACACGAATGGATTGCATGTATTATATTCTTGAAGTATTTTTTTTTAAATTTAAAGCATGCAAGATTAACTCTATCCGGGTATTAAGTGATTTAAATTGAATGGCATCAATGAATTTTCTGTGGAGCTTCAGCATGATGAAAAATGTATAGGGTTTTCTTGGAAATTAAGTCTGGTCACATTGTTAATAACATGTTATTATAGTGTGACCAGACTTTTCCGGACACCCTGTATAATTGGGTTACTCTCATTCGGTTCATTGGGTTCCTATAGCTAATGGCTGGCTGCTTTTCTTACATATTGCTTTTCAGGTATGGATTGGACCTATCATATAAACGTCCTCACTGTTGTGGTCATACTTGCTGGGTTCCTGTTTTGTCTCACAATTGGGGGCATTGTGACATACGTCATCCACAGGTAGGCGATAAAACGTACAAATGTTCACATGTAGGCTATAACAAAGACAAATGCTATAATGCGATGCATGACTATGTATATCATTCAAAACTGCTTTTGTGTAAGTATCTTGGTCGGCGAAATTCTAAGTTCTAATGTATTATATTATAACATAGTCACGATGTTGCAAATCCAATAATATCTGCCACTAATTAAAATTATAGGCAATTTCTTTGCATGTTTGCAGAGCTGTAATTTTAATAAGGCTTTTGATGCCGCATCAAGTAATTGTCTTCAATTGCTATTGGATTGCTCGTAAATTATGCAAATGTTGTTAAAAGGAGGATGTGGTTGAGATTGCGAAATTTAACAACTGTCCAAATTACGAGATTTTTACTTTTGAGTTTGCAAACTTCGCAGCACTTCTATGTGTTCAATGTTGCAGTAATCCCAACGTTGCATAAAATCACATGTTACCACCCCAAGTGTATAGCCAATGAGGATGAAATACGTTGTTGAACTCAAATGGGCTATAGCTCACTTTAAAATGTGGAGTGCAAAAATGCTGCACATGTTGTTTGAAGCTATGCCTTTAATCAAAATATTGAGTGATTTGTAGGACTGTCAAGGAAAAGATTGTACATGCCCAATATTATTGAGCACAAGTTTGGTTTTGTTAGTTTGTGATCATGAGAAGTCTTCAATAAATCAATATTACGAATATATGAATGCTGCCGTTGTACATCTGATATTAGTTGCATCATCGATTGTGTAATTTCGAGTTGAACTCGTATTGGTATTTTCTCTAATTTTGAGCTTTGCTATCGGAAGAAAAGTGTATATGTTATAGTATATAAATCAAATGATGTAGCCGATAGCATTTAGAAGGAAATGTCTAGGACAAGATTGGGTTACATCTGATTGAGATGTGTATTTTTAACTTGCAATATAAATACTTTTTCATGCTGGTAAAAACTTAGTTACGTATATCGGTTAATATCGTAGTCACTTGGCTAATGTAAATTAATGCTCTGGTGTACAGAAAGAAAAATGAGCAGTGTGAAGAAGCAGAAGACGGACAGCATTTCGACAGCGGAAATTCAGAAGGACGACCATTTGCCCGCAGAAGATTTGTTGAATCAATATGTTTAAGGAAATTGAATCTTTGCGTAAGTTTGTCTTTTTGGTGTGCAGTGTTGAACAAATTAATAGCAAAGAAAATCCTTCACCTTTTAGTACGCGTTTAAATTCCCTGAATGCTAACAACAAATACAATCTGAAAAGTTGATAGGTTTTACTGTCAACATAGTAAATCTTTTATGTAGTACTATTAATACATATTGGCTGTGCTGAAGAAAAGCAAGTATCTCCCTCACAATTTCACCCTGTATTTTTGCTGATAAAAGTGAGAAATTGCTATTAATTTGTTCAGCACATGCAGTTTATACTTGGATTCTCCTATAACTCCGCCAACAAGAGAAGAACCAGGGGAGGGGTTAAAAATGAGCCAATCAGGAAAAATTGCTTATGCATTTGTTTGGCCAGGTGCTTTCGTCGATAGAATCCAACACAAAATGGCGGCTTCGTGTAGGCGACCACTAGCCAGGAGAAGGCAATCGCAAATACACCATTGCATTTCATTCGTTCATTTGAATGAAAGGGGTGGGGCAAACCACGCCCCTGGTTCTTCTCTTGTTGGTTTAGTTATAGTGCATAACTTGTAAGTAGATCATTTGTTTATTGCCTCTGTCCATCATTTGCAGGACGAAACAATGTCCCCCAATAGGAGTTCAGAAGTTTCTTCGCAATTCAATGGACAAGCAGCAACAATATCTGACAATGTGCAGCAGTTGGATAACCATGAAATTCCTCTGCAGGGTATCATCAGTGGTTCGGAGGGACTTGTTGATGAGTCGACAATATTAAATTCGCAATTAAACGAAGAAGGGCAGGCCGGTCACAATCACAATCACTACGCTGTGCAGGATTTGAACGCAAATTACCACACTAATAACTCACCGAAGCCAAAAAAGAAAACACCCAAAAGGATTGATATTACATGGAGTTGATTTTGTTCTCTCTATAGTTATTAATAAGGATTCTCAAATTGTATATTTCTGGCATTTGCACATAAACCTTGATCATCCCAAGCAGCATAAACTCGAAAAGTGATTTCCATAATGTGCTTCTCCACTGCTCACTAATCGAGAGCAAGTTTCTCTCTGCAACTTAATTTCGTTGCATATATATCATATATACATTGACCGTTTGACCACAATTCTGAGTCAAAATGATAGATTTCAATTTATACTTTGTTTGCATACGATGACATGTAAGGTTTTATAGTTTTTACATGTAACGTACCGTACCATGTTGCCGCCCGGGAATAAGTACTTCTTCAATTCAGGAGGTGACCCTTATAATAATTCACTTGACTAACAGCATCAATTGAATTACCTGTAGGTTCTTTGTCACAAATTAATCGTTTATGTGGTACACATATCTACTAAATTTCTATAGGTGTAGTGTCAGCGCGTATTGCAAGATATGTTTCTTAACTGATCCCGGTCTCTGCTCGACCGGTATGAGAACAAAATAACAATCATGTTCCCTTGTTCCATACATATGTTTCTGGATTTAGTTGTAAATATTTCTTACACATTTGAATGCGTTCGAACTAATCTCGTTGGGTGTACAGATCGTAATCTTGTCATGAAAAAGATATAACGTATATCGCATTTAGTAATTAATTAATTAATTAATTATTCTCCAGCTCCCATTTTCACGTTGTAATAATAATAAGAGTTTCGCAAATGAAGATTTACGTCGTTTTCAACTGGCACGTGTCGCTTTAATCCGTTATATATAATTTCACTGTGCCCTATCTGTGAAGACAAATAAAATAAATACGGGCCGTCGTTGTAGGTTTAGATTGTAGTCATATGTAAAAAGAGCTGTCATGTCAGCTGCCTCATTAAAACGTATTTTACCATGTAAACCAAAAGTATCTCAGGGTACAAGATACTTTGAATTAAGTAACTGTGTAGTAATTTCTAAAAATTCCTGAGAATTATAAATTATAAATATTGTAGAGAATAGAGCCTACATCAACATGATTTTTCTTGTCTTAAATTCAACTTGTCTTGCAATATTTAGACATAATCGGTATTACTGGGCCACGTATCCACCACCGTGCGGGGAAGCCGCCCGGTTCGCGCAGGGTTCCGGGGCGTAGTCTGCTTTGCCACAATACTCGTCACACTGCTCCAATCTTTACACCTCTGTTTACCGAGTTAATTAGTTCCAAAGAAACATTTGTTACCCTACATTCAGTAACTGAAATCAAATTTGTTCCGGTAAGAAATGAAGGAAATTAAACTGATCCGTTCCCATAACCACCCAAATAAATTTCAAATTCAATTCAACATAAGATTGACAAAAGTAGAATCTGTTCTCATAAAGGTTGATAGCAAAAGCTATCAATTGATGGTACATTGAACTCGTAATATCCATTGAATTAATTAATACAATTCAAAATATATAAAATAATTTTGCTTGCAAAAATCAATGAAAACTATTAATTATTAAAATTAAATAAAATAATTTCAATGACATGCATGCTGTACTTTTAATTAGGAGGAGAATAGGAGTAAAGTCCCTTTCATGAGAACTTATGGGAAATTTCGTATTTTCGGTTTTGGAAACAAATCATCCAAATTGTCTTTTTAGTATTTCTTAAAATTGGAGAGGGTTTCCATGGGAATTTGTAACTTTTTAATAAATTAACAAAAAACATCGCTTTTGACATTTAATAACCAATATGACCACTACCTTTTAAAATTACTTTTAACAAACGATTTTGCATTGAAATTAATATTAGTGTTTTCATAATTTCAGATGGCATTTCTCTCATGTGATACAGAATTTAATGAATCCTTAAGTTCTGATGCAAAGTATTGCTTTCCACCCTCGTAGACCAGGTTCACAAATCGAAAATCATTGAATAGAAACAACCAATTTGGCCAATCAAATAAATGACGCATTTGATTGTCCAATTTGTTTTGTTTCTATTCAATGATTTTCAATTTATGAACCTCACATGAACCCCATTGAAATCTGAGGACAGCTCATAGGAATGGTCTATGAGGGTGGAAATCAATACTCTGTATTATGAAAACACTAATTAATTTCAATACAAAATCGTTTGTTAAAAGTAATTTAAAAGGTAGTGGTCATAGTGGTTATTAAATGTCAAAAGCGATGCAAAAATAATAGTGGACAAAACTTTTTTGGTAATTTATTCAAAAGTTACAAATTCCACTAATTTTATTAAGAAGAATTTTTTTGTTTGCATTCTGGAACCGTAGATGAGAATTCGAAATACTACACAGCATTGCAGCCACGCCCCTGAACCCTGCGCGTTCCCGGCGGCTTCTCCGCACGGTGGTGGAGACGTGGCCGAGTAATACCGACATAATCTATTGTCAGTTGTCTTAAATTTCAATTCATAATTGGCACTTCAAAAGGCAAACTTGTATCATAATTGAGTAAGAGTATTATTCACTTTAGGTACAAAGGAAAAATAATGTTATACATATAGCATATTGATTCAGCACATTTAACTTTTAGATACACTTGTAAATCTAATTATGTTTAATGTCTCGACTGTTAAGCATATAACAATTCAGATCTTAAACACATTCAGACCAAAATATACGCAATTTCAATATAATTTGTCGAGTTCCAGGAGATACTTTTCGGTTCATGGCGTATACAATACCATAATTATGTCGTAATGTCGTATTTAATATTATAATTAAGGATCGTGTTTGACATTCTGCATTAATTGACAGACTGTCATGATAATTTTTTGGCTCTGTTTATGCGCATAACACCACAGCAATATGCAGAGACAGAGCTTTGGAATTTTGAAGTAGGCGATTTTTTTTGCCATGGTATATTTTCAATTTGTTGGAATATCGATTGTGTACGTAGTTTTTTTTTGTCCCTTGAAATAATAACGATGATAATTACCGCTATCATGTGACAATATATATTTAATTCGCATATACGTGAACGTTGACATTCTTTACTTGCATTTTTGTTTTCGTATATGTGCGATTGTGTTATATAACCTCCCATAAAAATGAGTCGTCATATAGCATATTTATTTATGGAAGTACTATTTTGGTTTGAATTTTTGCGAGCACAAGAACTTGATGAACTTGAATCGGATGGAAGACAATGTAGGGAGTTTTTTTTGCATGAATACTCAGGACAGCGGTTTCTGATCTGCAAAGTTGAACATTTTGTAAGTTGAATTTTGGCAGTCTTGTTATGTTCATTTGGATGTTTTCCGTGAATTGAATTATGGATAAAACAAATTAACACATGAGTACCTGTGTTGTCTGCATATATATTACGTAGTCGAACTATTTTGATTATCCAAGAACAATCGGTGTTTGTAACAGACCGAAGTTAACTGCGATCAAAGTGGAGATACAGCTGCTGTGAATATACTGAAAACTAGGATTGTGTACTTCTATCTCTATTTACAATTTTTGTTACATGTCGTTTCCTTTTCGAGTTATATTAACAATATAACCAGACTTTCAGGGCATCCCTGTAATATCCGTGGCAATTTCAAATAACCGATGGAAACAACCATCGGTCATCTTCCCTGCAATACACGTCCTATGTGAAATTGCCAAGACTAATGAATTTGTTGCCACTCATTTCTCATATCTGTTCCATTTCACTTAAACATTGCAATGTGGTACTAATTTCAATATCCTCTTCAACGTACTAATTTGGGCTATTGCTCCAGCTATTGTATTTAAAAAGCTAGGTTTTGGATATAACCCTGAAGACAGTTGCACAGGGCAAATAGTTGCACTAATGAATCACCCCTGACTGTCACTGCATATGTATATTGGAAAATATCCATTAAATTCTACTAGAAACAATTACAAAATTAGTAGTGGTTTGTAATGTTTTCTAATGGCCAACATGATGTATATATTGAAATGTCACCTAAATAACCCACATGATAGCTATTGAAATATCCATAACAAACCACTACAAATTTTGTAATTTAATGTTTCTAGTGGATTTTAATGAATATTTCCAATAGGGTTAGATTTCCATCATGTAATACCAAGAGTAGATGATATACTGATAATTATCATGTTTTTGGAGGCAAATAACTTTTATTTCTACCTTGTTATATTGCTTAAATTCCCAGAATAAGTTATTGAGATGAGGATCAAGGAAATTACAAAGTTTCAAAACAGTCCATAAGTTTCCTAAACTGTTTTATCTATGTTGGGTAAGGCGAATCCATGGGAATTTTATTTGCAAATTAATTACCTATGTGTATTACACTGGTATTGTTGTAGATTTTGTTTTTGCTCTGAGATCACCCGAGTTAGGTTCAATAACAACTAGGTGGCAGCACAGAGAAGTGAAAACTTGAACTTCCCCATATCACATTTCATTTCTCACGTGACTGTTGCTGAAATCGGGTGAACTTGTCAGTTTCACTTTAGAATATACAATCGAATCCAATATTCTATAGCGAACTTTGAAAGTATATTTGAGTTTTCTCGCAATTCGCAGCAAGTTTCGCGCCAAGTCAAGCTATTGTTGCATATGACACCATTTTGAAGAATATAAAAGTTTACTAGTGAAAATGGGCGATTCATTTCACCAAGATTCCAACCAAGATAATTCTGACGAATTTACCCTACTTTCAATGCCAGTCGATGGTGCAGGTAATTTTAGAGGATTGAACGACCATTTAGTAGATTCTGCTACATTGGACCTTTCGTCTGATGAATTGGCCAGCAAGTTTCGAGAAATTCTGAAGGAAAACATGGATTTGAAAGGTAAAATAATAATACTTAAATATTATAAAACTTGGTTTTCAAGGATCGAAAAATGCTTAAAAACTAATTTGGTACACTAGATATGACAAGGCAATTAAATGGTCAACTGAAGAGTCAAGCAGATTATTTTAATATCGTAAAACAACAAGTTTCTGAAAGTTTTTCTTTACAAAACTCGAAATACAATGACATTGTGGAAGAAGCAAAGTCCAAGCTCGTAGAAGTTATTCAAACAAATGACTCATTGAAAGAGAAGATTGCTCAATTGGAGCAGGAGGTGATTATTTTTTCTACGAAATAATTCCAAAATGAATAATGAATGTGCATAATTAATGTCCTAAATTTGAGACTTTTACAATTATTATATAATATACCATTAATTATTTATTAATTATGCATACAAAACAAGGATTTTGTATAATGTCAAACTACTTTCCTCATGCAGAGACAATCTGATCACCAAAAATAATGACTGGATTTGAATTTCCTGGAAAATTAATAAGGATTTTAAATGATCATTGAATTCCTGGAAACTTTTGTGTAATGTTTGAAATTATTCATAGAAAAACGTATTGCGATTGGCTAAAATGAACCAATAGAATTGCAAAGATATGTTTGACTCAAATTGCGGCATTGCGTAATGACGAAAAGCAATTATAAGTGACAAAGGGCAGCAGCCCCAGAACAAAAGAGGAGACTGAAATGATCTCTGGAAACCGCAAAATCTTCTGCCATTTAACCGATTTAATATAAATTCCGATGTTAAACTGTTTCCATCTGGCAAACAAGCTTTTATTTTTGTAATGCAGGACATATGCATTATACCTTACTCTGTAATGTTACGCTGTTAATGAGCTTCACTGCATTAGACGTATTTCTTCACAGAAGAAAAACAATGAAGCTGAATTTCGCGCAATCACTGCCCAATTGCGCCAGAAATTGTCGGAAACTGAAAAGAATCTTGAGAAAAGTCAGAAAGAAAACCAGAGATTCCACGTGGTTCATTTGCAAATGAAGGAAGAGTTGAATTCGGTGCAATCGGATTGGGACAAATTAAAAGCGAAATACGACGAATTACAACAGCAAATCGCGCAAAAGGTGATGACTGACTATATAATTATAATTTTTGCTATAAATAATTACGAGCTCGTAATTGTCATAATTGAACTAGTGCCTGTTCATGTTCATATATAGCTTGGACACAATATTAAGTATGGGACGTTATATATCTAGTTATATTTAGTTATTTTCTGTGGGATTTCCAGAGTCTTCCTAGTAAAGGTAAAGCAGGATTTCAAGGTAGAGTTGATCCTGACAAAGAACTTCAGCAAAAGGTCAGTAATATTTTGTGGAATTGAAGTTGCAGTGTGATTATATGGGAAATAAGAAATGTTGAGACACAAACGGAAATTATTAACTCCCGTTAGCAATGTTTTACATGTTGGTTTTGGAGGTTGATTAGAATTGCAGTGATTGAGGTTGTATATATGAGCTACTTAAGAGTCCACTCATTTAATGGAAATGAGTAGTGGAAAACTATTCTTTAATTAATTATGCCATCTAGTTTCACACCAGAAACTGGTCCCTAGTCGGGGCATTACGTGCACCTGTGTGATTGCTGGTGCATTTTTTGTCATTACTATACAGAGTCGGCTGCACGAATTGTATGCATTATGTCTATAGGTTAAGCGTTTGGAGATGCAGGTTATGAAATTAGAATCGGAAAAGCAATCAGCAGCGCAAACTCGTAGCTGTCCAACAGGACCTGCATCGTACGGCGAGAAAACATTTCAAGAGTTTTGCGCAAAAATGCAGTCGGCCCAGCTCTTTCTGAGCAACTACCTGGAAGGGTAATGATTCGTGAGGCTCTAGCTGCAATTAAGGGGATTTCAATGTATGAAAAAAAATGTAATTTCCAGTTGTAAAAACATGCAATCGTGGCTGAGTACCTGTCACAACAGACTGGAAAATTTGCCTCCATGCGATGACATAAAAGATCAGTTGTTGTATGAAATTTCCTCACTGAAATACCAATTGACTGACGAATCGGACAGGAGGAACAGTGAGAAGTAATAATTTTGTTGAATTCATTAGGGCATGAGAAAGATATTTGCTTAATGTCATGTACGTATATATGTAAGTTGTAGTGCTTTTATATTTTAATGATGCAGTGGCTTAATTTGTGCATGCAAATTTGAATTTCTTAATTGAATACTGAACAATGTCGATCTGTATAATGTTATAATTTCAAATTTATTGCATTGTATGCTTGCATTTCAGGTGTCAGTTGGATGAGGTAACGAGGTTTATTGAGTCTGCATTGAATTCGCAGGGAAACCATTCTTCAATTAATAAACGCGAGGTAAAAACATTTGTTAATCATCTGTAAGTGGTGATGCATCTACTTCATCTGTGTATGTCCTGTGAATGCATAAACCCTGATCGAGTAAATCACTGGTATTTGTTTTTCCAATGCATTCGTCGACTGATTCATTCATACTTTTAAATGACACCAGTGGATATTGTACTTCCCTCGAAAACTAATTAAAAGGGCTGATGTGACATGTTTAAATGTTCATAGGACCCTAAGGTTGAAGCACTTTCTGCGCAGTTGAAACTCTTGCAAAATGATTGCGATAATGCCAAGGCACTGCGTGCTGTCGCAGAAAATGAGCTCCAATCTAAAACCGTGCAACTCTCCGATGCTAAAGCCCACGTGGAAGTATTGCAATCACAGGTTGGTAATGCCTTATGTTTTGCTATGCTATAAAGTTATAAACGAATGAGATTTCATAGTGATACGTGAGTGAAATCTATGAACACAATTTTTGCGACGGATGTATTTTTGCAAATATTTTCTGACTTTAGATTGAGGTGCTAAGGAAAGAATTCGGCGAGGAGCAAAAAAAATTTGATCAACTGTCACAACAATACGACTCGTTCTCAATGGTGCAGGAATTCAATAATTCTGGGAGGCAAAAACATGGACACGACAAGTAATGTACTTTCTGTATCTTTTTTTTCCTGCTTAATATTAGTATTTGCCTATTGGTGGGAATTTTCCAACAAAATAACAAAATAGATCAAACGAATCCCTGGTGGAGAATTATGAGTTCCAAACTTGTGTTCGGTTGAGTGATCCTTTGTATCCATAAATAGTACAGAACAAATGTCTTGTGTTAGTGCCAACTAGCTTCTGCTCTAACTCAGAGCTAGCATCAGGGCACACACATACCACCAGTGTTGGGAAAATAACTCGTTTCTTTTAAGTAAAATAGTTGTGAAAATGCCACCAATGCTTATAGGAACCGTTCATTAGCTTTAAAGGGTGTGGCATTAATAAGTGCAATTTTTCAACTTTGTTTCCATTGTTCTTTGGATGTTATTGTTGCGCTCCAGCTTCGAGTTTCTTGTTTCAATGTTGAGAGCATCGATGTTACAGTTTTTCTTTTGGTCTAACAAAGACGTGGTTTTTACAGTTCAGAATAAAACTTTTAGCAGTAAGCATCAGTTGCAGTTTCTCTTGATCAAAAATTAGCACCGAGCAATTGGGGTGATTGCAAGGTGAATAAGGTGACACTGGATTCGGGTAGAATCCAGTCCCTCACAACAACCAGCTACGCAAAGATCCAGACATAATTATCTCGTATAATACACTTCGTCGATACAATCGGAACAGAAGTTAAAATAACGGTGAAAAGGTGTACGTAAAAACAATCCGAAGTATCCACATTGCGTATCAAAGAGAGATCAATGTTTTCCGTAAAATGTAAGAGCTTTGTAAGTGCAGTCAGATTATCAAGGTTAATGAAACGGCTTTATCCATTACATAACCTGTTTGACGGGTGTCATAGTACAGAAACTGTTGTGTTAGCCAGGTGTCATAGTGCGGAAGTTTGGCTGTAACTGATATTTCAGCCATGATTCGTGTCGATTTGCATTTGTGTTGACAGTTCGATGGCTTTTGATGTCGTAAATATTTAGTATTGGCCCAGTTCGTCCTGTTGATAATATATTGCCGTAAAGTATACTTAATTTAATTTATATTAATTTTTTGTAACTTCAGATCTGGAAGACATTCTGCAAACTTGGACATGAGCGTTGGCCCCGGAGGTAGACCTGTCAGTGTAATTAGTATTTGTTTATTATTTATTACGCTTTTCAAAAATTGCCCTAATTTTGTTTGGCATCTGGCAGCATAGTACGTAATTAAGTAATTGCGTTTGATGAAACCCAAATCACAATTGGAGTTTTATTTTGCCACCCCATGTTGCTATGGTGCTGTTGTGCGAACATGTTCGTAGTTAATTCTCTGGGTGCTGAGGATTTGTTCTTCGTGGAATGACTTCCGTATTTTTCTGTTTTCAGGGACATCAAGGAATGCATTCTACTCCGTATCAATCGATATATACGTGCCCAAAATGCGGTTTTGTCCTCGGCAATTTGCATTCGCTAAACCATCACATGGACACCTGCTTATCAGTTGATAGCTAGCCTAGATTTCAGAATTACCACCAGTTTTAGTTGTACCACCTAATGTGGTTGTACAGATCCCAAACTATATAATATAGTTTTCTCCATAAATGTGCATGAACACATCATAATTCTTAAGAATAGCTGTTCATAATTCTCAGCTAGTGTCAAAGTATCTTACTTCTGCTACACTTGTAATGAAATGTGCAGTTGGAAGTGCCATTGTTGATTAGTATACTCTTATTTGATTAACTGGATTTTGCTGAGCAAAATCTATTCGGATTGATTGAAATCAGATATATTTCATTAAAAGTTTACACGCGCGTACCAGAATTCTTGAAATTAATACG
>WWPM01013352.1:0-12142 GCA_023279145.1 Glomeris maerens | reverse complement strand
TTCAGATTTCACTTTCATCTTTTGCTTTTCAATGCTGATCATTCATAATTTTTGGTTCCATTATTATTACACGGATTTTTAATTGCTATACAGTGGAACTTCTCTTATTATCATATCAATATAATTAGACAGTAATGTTACTGTTTTTATTTGCTACTTTAATTAGATATCATTAATATAATCTGTATATGTATTTTTTGCTGAGAATGACCTGACAACAATGGCCCCAGCTGCGATTTCCGCCAGTATCCTGAATCCAGCATCGGAAACTGAAACGTCACCCTTTGCGATGTCCTCGAGATGTTTGTTGGGATTGGCCGTAGCATCTCCGAATGTCAAACTCCACCAGAAACACATGGCGAAGAGGGCCGCAGCGAACACGATGGTTCCGTAAGTTTCACAGATGAAGGCCAGTTCAAAGCAACAACTGCAGAAGTCCAACGTGGACAGGAACTCCTCGGCTAAACCGCACCACCGGTACGGCAACAACTTTCTGCAGACCACTCGCGCCAAGTGGCATGCCAGGCAAGTGCTTATAATGTTTCCTAGTGAAACAACTAAGGGCACCATTGTTGCTCTGTGAGGACAATGGAAAAAGTTATAATGAAAAGGTGATTGTTGTGTTGCATGCAATTTTCTTTAAAGCATGATTTCAAAATATGATGGTTTCCATAGATGGAACATGTCTTTTCCTTGTTGATGGTTAAAAATTACATTTTCTGTTGCATTAGGTTTGGGATTCAACGCAAAGTTTACATTAGGTTTTATTCTGAGGCATTCACTAAGAAATGATTGTAGTTGGGAACTGAGTAAATGAGATTCTCATTTAGCAAATAGTTTTCCGACCAACTCATTATTATTGAATTTTGAAATGATTTCAGGAATGTACTTACAAGACTTGAAAAATGCGTTGTAATCCTTGGATAGCCGAATGGCACTAAACCAAACCACATTACATGACTTTACAAAATGGTAACAAAAAATTGCAAGTGGGTTTTTAGTGCAGGCAATTTTTTAGTTGCATCAATATGCTCATATATAGTAAACATAAAACAATGTCTCCTCAATCTCTGTTCCATCTACTCAGATTTTGTCTTTATGAGATCACGGAATAATTTTTGCAACTTACGTGCAGCTAGTGAAACTCCGCACTTGTTGTAGTTATATCTGTGCAGCAGCCGTGTTTATTCTCGGTGTTGGTTTTAGGCAATCTTCCAGATTTCTGACGTCATTAAGTTTTATTTATACTCCAGTTTCAGAAAGATGAGATCGTGTATCCAAATGATTGCACCAAAATATTGGTTTTGAACTTATGAAAATCTGGTGCGCAGATAATGTTATCATTTTAGTCTATACGTGTTGCATCGGATATGCAAGAATCACTGCTTTCCTTTAAAATGGCTTTGAATCTATCTTTAGCTAGGAAAAAACAAATATAATCTGAGTTGTACGAAACGTAATGATAGTTTTGCATTTGCTTGACTTAAATTTATTTTTTTTCCTCTCCGAATCTTGTCAATTTCACTTCCATTTCATATTCGTAGATGTTCTTTTTGCTATGAGTAAACAATATCCACTTTGTGCACCAACTTACAATAAAAATTTGCATTCAAAAATTGTACAGACTTACCTTCATTTAAATTGCCCTTGCTCAGATGTTATGTTTAGATATATGCATGTATGTAAATACAATTTATCTGTTCGTGATTCAAGATTGCCAGAAGAATGTCGAAGTTGCCAGTCGTAGCAACGCGTTCAACTAGTCATCGGAATACACGGATTGTGTAAACTCAGGTGTGAAATATTGACCTATTTCACCTGACATTTACCAAATGCAAGGATTTTGTGCGCTTGGTTTTGTTGCAAATACTAAACTGGCTAAGTTTCAAAGACACAAATTCAGTTGGCCAAGTTTATATTACTTTGATTAATATTTGTCTTCCTATGTATTAAGTAGTGGTACTTAATTGTGTGGATGATGAACTTATATATACTGAGTAATTGGTGTTATTAAACTGAGGTATAAAGATTTTTATCAAGAAATGCGACATGTCAGTGCATGGATGATCTTATTTCAACAGTTCATTGATCAGTACATTTCATAGCATGCTTTCAAATATGAAGACTAATATACAAAATATAACTTGGATTTTTTCCAATTCCAGTTCATATCGAGAAGTGGGAGCTATGCATGTGTCAGTCATCACGGTCAAACTCCTCGTGCAACGAATTTTTCCGGAGTTTAAATTAATATTGCAGATATAGTTCAGGACACTAAATTATAAGCAAACTGCTGGAATGACCTATGCAAAGTGCGAGAATTTGCATTCATTATTCTGTGGTAGACAACCTGTTATACTTGTTTTAAAAGCCCCAAACTACTATATGTATGTATAATATGGCTAAGTCCTCCAAGCGGTTCACAAATAATGAAATTAATAAAAATGCACACTTTTGTATTAAAAAAAACCCCAACTGATCATGACATTAATTTCTAGTCAACGATGCAAACACTTTGTTATCAGGAAAATTTGTAGTGAATTTAAGTGGACCTATTAATTTATTTGTGCTACAATAATGCAATGACATTTCTAATTCCCACTATATATGCCTCTTTAGTAGCATTAAATAGCCAATTCAATGAACTTTAATCGTTATTTTATAGTTGACGTGATCTTTTTGATCAAGAGTCATTGAATTTTGGCGACATTGGTATCTGCTGTAATTGCTGAAGTATAAAACTCTGTAATTATTGTATATCATTGTGTATATACGAGTATTATACAGAGTTTTAATTGTAGGAATTGTACTTCCCTGATGATGACTTACTGAAGTCGAAACCGGTCGGGAATAAAAGATTAACACGTACTGTGTGTTTTACGAGTTTAGGAGTTTGTCTTCAAATCTTCATATTCAATGCGAATTACTTGATTACCAGAAATACACAGGCCATTTTATGAATAAAATACATGCAAATATTTGGCAATTTGAAATGGCTATGCAGAAATATACAAAGAATATCTCCATATTTGTAAACTTCTATGTGTTCGCTTCGACTTCTCATTGAAATATGGAAAATGTGTACCTAATGGAAAGATACTGCACAAAAATGTCATTAGTTTTGTTACAAGAGTAGCATGCAAGGAATTGGTATCAAGGATGTGTAGAGAGTGTCAAGAAAAGATACGAATGGAATACTGTGTAGAGTTTGAATTAAAATCAACCTTGGCGTATCTGGAGCTTTTCCATGAAATCTTTCCTGTCCTTTTGATTAATAGCGCTCTAGAAAAGCATTGCTATATAGTGGATTTTCTTCTAGAAATTGCCCCTGAAGGCTTTAGATAAGTGCAAGAATGTAACCCAATTTGTACTTTGATGCATTTGCTCCGAATTGACACACAACACCATGCATAATTCAAAACTTCATATGTTATAATATCTCGTTCTCACAATCCACTCATGGGGATTAAAGAAAATGTTACACAGTTTCCCTTTCATTTCAATGAATACTTGAACAAGCAGGAAATTTGACTTACACGTGAAAAGAAAAAGTGACTGGAATGAATAACTAACTGCAACCTTAGTGCTTAAATTCCCATTTTAGCCTATTTACCTATTTAGATTGTAACTAATTATATATGAAACTCGAAAGCCAATGCATTTTCAAAAGCAAGCCGTGAATGAATTAGAAGTAGTATATATACCAAGAGTGGCAGTAATACATGCGTATAATATTTGTGTGATGGAAATATTTTGAAAAGAGATGAGATTTTGTATTCACAAAAATTTCACAGGTAACCTCTTTCCCTGAAAAGAGCCATGTAACATTAGGAAAATCTAGACTTCCGGGATCAACTGTTATTTTATCCAATTTGGCCAGCTCATTTTCCACCTGTCAGAACATTGTATTTCCAAATTTAAGTGTGTACATCCTATATCTATTTGCAATAAATGAATTCCGGGTAATTCTGCAGATAATTTATTCAGTTACCTTTCGGGAAAATGGTAACAAGGATGAAGACCTTGCTCTTGTTCGGGAAAATAAAACAATGATATTCTTGCAATCATGAATCAGTTTGTCTTTAAGGTGTGTGGGAATGGAATCAGCCTTGACATATCTTCAGTTCGGACAAAAGAAATGTTACTTCTAGACTGGCAAAATAATTATACACGTATGCCAACAAATAGTTCATGCATATAGCTGTGCGAGGAATTTTCTTGAAGTTGAATTTAGAATTTTTCTAATGAAATGTTTCCAGGTGATTAATTTATAGTTGTAGGTAGGTATATGTGACAAAGTTCCAATTAATATGCGAGTCCAAATTGTTTGTCACTCATTATTAGTGCAACTATATAGTGTAAGGAATAATATGCCAGCATCCTTCCTGTCTCTCAAATACAAACCTGAATTGCAAGGTATTTGAGATGAACTTGTTTGCCTTCAGAATGAGAAGCAGCCTAAAATGTCTGACTCCAAATAACCAGGTACAGCAAGTTTTTTTTCCCCCTATTCAGAAGAATCTTGATTTTTGTAGCCATGAGTCAATCACAATTGCGACAAAGACGACTGGCGCCATTTTGAACATTTCATCATATATCAGTTCAGTTTATTTGTTGCTGTTTAGTATAGACGTTGTCTTAATACATTATACCAAAAATATTGGTATAGTATATGGGCTATGCTACTTGGAAGTTGTTGTTGTTAGAGGTTTTAATATCGAAAATCTGATACAGTAATGTGTCATGTATGTACGTGTAACAGTTTATTAGTTGTTCAAAAAATTAAGAAACATTCACATATGAAAGTGGAATTTTTGGAAAGTTGATAAACTCTTTTCAGCGTTTATTGTCTTGTTATCAAAAATGTTGCGGGTTAAGATTCCTCTGCATTGTGATCCGAATTAATGCAAACAATGGAAAGTACCTATGCAGAATAATAGTCAATTATATTGGTCAACGACTTTGGTGATTCCCCTCATACTCCTCAAAAAAAATAAGGAAGGTCATGAAACTATGAAATTATATTGGTATTTTACCAGATTAGTTTTTGTGTCTCCAGTTTTGTTTACATGCTTGAATGATGTGGTTTTGTCGGCATTTTTTCTATCATGGTCAATGCACAATATGGAACAAAAAATGTTTGATATGTCGTTGCCCGTTGTTCATCCGTGAAAGTTAATCTGAGCGTGTTTTGATGAACTTTAAAAAAAAATACGTGGGGGGTGGAAGGGGGCTATGTTAAATTTTATGCAAATTACCAGTTTCATACGGAGATAAAGAACAGGATGCCGCCTAAATTACAAAGATCACAAGATATATTGTGAACGAAAAATCCTATTTATTTTATTTATCCTTTTTTTAACGGTATACACGTACGTACTACTTTTTTCTGTCATATTTGTGTTCATCTTTTGTACAAGTATTAATATATAGTTTGCGTGTGACATGATGAATTGCAGAAGACTTGACAGGGGCAGCCCACATTATTGCATCCTTCAGGTTCAAGAGGGTAAGGAAAGTTGAATTACCGGATGACACGAAATAAGAATTACCCATTATGACGCAATGACTACGTATTTTCTTGTCATGTTTGAAATGCTGGACTTCTTCAAGAAGTCAGTAAAGTTATATACGTATGCTAATATTAAATTGTTGATACAGTCTAGAGAAATGATCTCAACATGCATTAAGCATATTCGTGAAGATATTTCCTGTCATCATTTTAAAATTCATATTTGCGAATGACTGCATAGATGAAACTGAAGATATTTAGTACCTGCCTCTGATTTTTCCTGCAAAATTTCACACCCACCTCTCACTACTTAAACTTGCTTCAGCCCTTAGCCTTAAATTACCAAGAGTGCCTGAGCCACCTACTATTTTAAAACCATGGATTGAATCATGCACTATTAGTAGTTTGGGTCATGGTAAGGAATTAACATTCCTTAATTTCGACCAGTAGTATGCACTTCATATCCCAAATTACATTCAAAATTGTGCTCAAAATGCACAACAGTTACAACTATATCAGCATATTTCTGATTTTCTTTCAGATTATTCCTGCAGAAGACAATTAAACATTAAATAATCATTGAATTTACAGGAACTTTGTTCGAAAACTGTTAGAAATTATTATGAAGAATATTGGAGCTTTGTAACCAACATAACTGTATATTTACAATTTTCAGACTGAATGGTAAGAATAAAGTACTGCAGTGTTATTTTCCAATTGCACTCTGTATGTTACATTGACCCTGTATCAAACTTTCACTCTCATTAGGCCCACATTAGCTGACAATTTGTGTTTCAGGTGTGTATTTATGCCATTGCACCGGAGTGATATACGAAATCCATATATGCATGGAATTCATTTGAGCAAAATATTTTGTTGTAAAACAGGTATGTTGTGTGCATATATGTTTAACTTTTTTTTGTTGTTGACCCTGTTTTTATGATGCACCGCATTAATTAAGTTGATTTTTACACTTGTGTTGCAGGCATTTTTACTTGGGCTTGGAAGCGGTCATTTGAATCATCCGGTTATGGAGGGTTGGTTAGGATTCTGGCGAATTGCATTGTTGGTGGAGGCAAGTTGAATTAGGGTCAGCAGGACGCCAGTATAAGAGCTCATGCTTTCCACCAACTACCTTCCACTCCACTCACACATGTACATTTCCCTTCCACAATTTTCTCACACCGTGCACCACCTGTCAAAGTGATCTTCCGCTGGATACATTGCTTACCCAAAGCCATCATGTGGTTCAGGTTAGTTGCAAACTTCATCCTCAATTCAATTAACTCTTTCTATTAATTTTCATCATCACTATAATTAAACCTTAAATTGAATTTTATACCTCATTTAATTAACATATGGCTTTTAACTTTTAAATGTCACTTAGCTGAATTCTTACTCTAGCTTCAATGTGATATTGGTTATTTACTAGGAATTCGCAAAACGCATTTGCTTCCTAAATGAGAAAATTTACTTTTTATTTTCCCTCTGGAAAAGTATCTGCACGTAATAATGAATTCAGTTTGGATTTGCATTTTTATATTTTGATATGAATAATTATAGGAGGTTACAAACTTCCTATCCCATATGGTTTCTTAATTTGAATAACAATTACTTAATTGTAATTAATTAGTTTGGAGATTTCAATGTGGAGGAACCTGGGGAATGAGGTCAAAATCCACTTGGTGACTATTTATACTTTTAAATTTTGCAAAAAGTACATCTTTTGTCACTTATACAAATAAATAAGTATAAATAAGGTTCATTAACACAAGAGCTTCGTTTATATGTTATATTTTATTACTTTTAATTTTATGTACCAGTTAAATTTTGAATAAATTTCCCTTTCCTGCATTATCCCAGTTATAGGCTATGCTCCCCATTTATTATTACTTCGTTTCCTTGTTATTACTGTAGATATTTTTATGAAATTGCTATACTTTACGTACATATTGCTGCTGCAAATTGTTAACGTTCACTAAACCTTCTTTGTAAATTGTAACAATCCGGTTTATGTACAGAATTGCCACCAACTCGTCACGAACATGTCCTGTAATTAAACCTGTACTTTTGTAAATTTTTTAACCCCTGCAAGAAGAAAAAACTACTCATTTGTTATAGCTGTGAGATGAGTTTTGAAAACATCTTGGATTTGAATTGCATTTATTTTGGAAAAACCAGCAAATACATATAAAAACCGGATTGTGGCTTTGATTGCCAAAAAAATATAGGTTACTGCACCTTTTAATAAAAAGCTATATACATACATGAAACATACAATGGAAAGAATCTTTACAATGTGCACTTGTAGCCGCAGCAGGAGCAGCAATATGGTTTCTGATTGGCCGAGACATTCAATTGAAAGAAACCGAAATTTTGAAAGGCTGTGTGTGTATAATAAGCTAACATTGGTATTTCTATTTCTATAAACAGCTTTATTAATTGGAAATTCCATTTGATTTCTTTGGAATGAGTCATTTGACTTGCTTACTATTATTCACGATCCAAATTACTCTAGATTAACAAAATCCGGGTCGAGGCTTCAAAAAATGACCGGTTTTTGTTAAAATATGCACAGACTGACTAAAACCAGTAAATATTTTGAATACCAATTACTCTTGAAGGACTTTAGATTTGTGCCTGTGCCAAAATCTAGCTCAATGTAGACAGAAGTCACTTCCTTTTTTATTATTATTATTATTATAAGCTAATGTTTGAAACTGAGAAAATACTTTAAAAAAAATCATTACGGTGTTGGAGAAATTGTAGCCTATATAAATGTACTAAAAAGTTTTCTGAAATTGTATTTTATGTCACATTTTTTAGAAACAATTTTACGAATAACTGTACCGGAAAAAGTAGGAGGGATCTTTGAAACCGAAATTTTATTTGGGTGCGGTTTGCAACTTTCTCCCATTTCATGATTTGTTATTTTACACTGTTGGAATTCCTTGACATGGGATGTTGCAACTGTTGCAAATTTCACGTTTATAAATGTTATATCTGCACAATATCACGGATATTCTTAGTGGGAATATTTCGATTTGCAAGAGAGAATCTGTGAACATTCACTTTTTAACAGTCAAATTATCAGCGCAGTTTCCAACGTATAATAAGCATCATATACCTACCGTAGAAAATTGTTATATAGCTTTTTGGAGCAGAATTAATGTGCTAAAATCCGTAATATTTGTCCGATATTCATTTTTTACAAGTATCCAACAACTTTGTATCTTGAGCAGTTGGATTTTTAAAGGTATAGCCGTACAAAGAAATTATAATTCTTCAAATTTCGATTTATTTCAAAAACCCATTAGAATTGCTCGGTTAAGTTCATAATGATAAACTAAAGACCAAAGTGCTCTAGTTAGCTTGACCTATCTAGTTATTTGGTATCATATTTTTAAGACAGCCAGTGTCTTAAAGACGGAGGAGTATAAAAACCGACCTGTTGTGTGCCCTTTGGTGCAAAATTACTATAGAAAGGTAGATAAAGTATCGACTTGGTACGGGAAAAAAACGGTCAAATCTGACAAGAAATGGATGCATAAAGGCGAGGAAGTGGACGGACCGGTACAACAACTTGCACATGTTATTTGCTAGGCGAAAAATTGCATGTTCCCAAAAAAAGTTAGCCCCCGTTTTTGGTGGTTAGGTCGAGATAGGGCGCCAACAAAATAAGCTTTTCCAGTTACCCAAATTGAGATCTGGGCTTAGCAGAAATAACACACACACCTCCCCCTTTTGACCCCCAACACTGTATAGCATGATCACGATTTCCGGGTTGCACTTTTATTAATCCAATCAGATAAATGACAAGAAAAATAGCAATAACTTACATAGGCCGCCTAATTATCACCAATTCCTTAACAAAATACGTAATTTAATCCCAGGTATCTTAATTTAATACTATCAAGAGATTACCATATATGAGAGTAATACATTTTATTATGGCAAAACTTACCTTATAATAATAATACTTTGATGCCTATAAAATTGAACTTGGCACCTGAAATGCAGTCATTATGATAGGAAAGTTATGTTTTTCCCTTTATTTATGGCTATTTAATTTGACCAAACGCAATTGAAATTTCCCAGGTGTTCTTGCATGTAAGGCTAATGTAAGTTAACCATTTAACCTGCATTACATGCCCCAGTAGTTTTTTTGAAAGATTTAGATTTGCCAAATTTGCAGACAAGGCAGCATTGTATTTGTAGTGAAACATGGAAACACGGTTTCAGTTTGCTCTAAATCTCCCCTATATATGTTGCTATTAACAGTGTTGTTATATACCATCCAGGTGCCTGTATAACAATGGTTAAAATCGCTGCTAAATCTAAATTGTATTTAAAGCGGATTTTATCTAGAACGAATGCATTCACCCCTATTTATATGTTCATGCACATATGCATGTAGGGGTTTGGTTGCATGGGTCCATGCAAAACCAAGTCCTGTTATCATTATCCTCATCGGCACCATCGTATCTGTACTACATTTGAATTCGAGATCTGCATATCATTTTACAATTTATGTGCGCACCTTACATTTCCGTAATAAAATCATATTTACTTGTTTGTAAATTTAGTTCAATTGATTCCTCCTTGATTATAATCACTAAATGAGGTTGTTTCTCACAAGTTGTTCCCTAATTATTGCTGTTTCTCTAATATATATAACAAAAATGTAGTTATAATTGCATTTGCCTGTGTTTTGAAACAATGCAGATATTTCTGGACGGGTTTTGCATGTGTACTAATAAAATAACATGTTATTGTTTCATATGCATTCCTTTGACACACCTGATGTTATTTTTTAAAAATAATACGCGATAAAAGTTTCAAACAAAACAACTTTGTCGACCTACTTAAACTTTGACAATTAAACAGAGCTTTATATTTTTCAAATGAAATCCCTTGCTACATTTTTCTATACGTATTTACGGTAACTTCGAGTTCATTTGCATACATGTTCACCTTTTTCCATAGAAAATAAGTTGCAGTAAAATGTATATGTACACGGCTCTTTCTTTGCATTATTTGTCTTGCAATTATGCGAATTTACTTGACATTTAAGAAGTAGTATGTATAAGGACATAGGTATGCAGGTCATTGTCAGTGGTGCGATTATTTAGTGCATTTGGCATCGTAAAATGTACGGTAAATGACGACATTGTCATTGTTATGCCAAGCTAAGTGTTGGTGTACGACCTTGAAAACTGTTTGTCAGATTTTTTTCCAAGGGTCATGCTTTTTATTATATGAGATATATGTTATGTGCCTGCAGCAGTTTCTTGACCGATTCTTTAATGCGAAATGCACTTGCAGAGAAAGACTTGCGCCTTAAATACGAGGTCGGTGTACATGACAAGGCGCCATTTTCGGGCCACTGGGTTATTAGTTATAGGGGTACCACTTCCGGTCTAGGGGATTACGATTACATGACGACCACGTGGTCCACTGACCTCTTGTCTTAAGTGCACATCTCGATGGCCGATCGATCGCAAATTGAAGCCGTGTTTTTTCTGTACAGCATATGCGATATATCCCTAGCAATAATTGCATTGAATTCACAATAAATTATGTGGAACGAAGTAAAAAATATAGCGGAAACAAAAAGTTACTTATTGGGGATTCAATAGAAGTGATTAATTATCAGTGTGAATAAATGAGAGGTGTGTACGTGGATTTCCTTGCTTTAGAAAATGACATATGGGAAATAAAATCAGTGTGATTTCGCTTTCAAAGGAAAAGGAGATAAGGAACCATTAACAAATCATGTCACACGTGTATAGAAGTGTGGGTGGATCTGGTTTTGTGACATAGAAAAGGGATAAAGGTAGGAACATTATAACAATGTAGCAATATATCACGCAGTTTCTTATTTTTTTAAGAAATTGGAAATTATAATTTTGTTTTCAGCATTTTCATTCGATATTGTCGCCCAAATCTGCTTATTATACATAGTTTTCTTCCATATGGTTGTTATATAGCCATTCAATAAAGCTGACAATAATGCAAGTTGTTTTTCTTTACATTTTCCATTTAATAACTTCAATTACAACTTCTTTCAAGTACTACAAACAACTAATACTGTAATTGTTCATGAGGAATTTGACGGGGAATGTCAATTACGAAATTTGCATGACCATGCAATGCGGGGAAAATTATCAATTTATTCTTCATTGCACGAAAGATAATGGTAGCATAGAGATTTTCTAATTTGAACGTGTACGTACTTTCTCTGGAATTTAGAGCGAATATTGTGACCCCCTTTTTTTGAAGGATCACCTTATAGAAATTCATTTTAGCAAATAAAAACCCGGTTTCAGGTTCAACGTTCGGATAGCGGATATAGCCTGAATTTGTCGAGCGATTCGGACATATTTGACGACAAAATGTTTGCAAATAGATACCAAATGAAACGGAAGTACTTACTACTGTACTTCCCTCTCCTTTCATATTATTCGTGTCTATCATGCACAAAATGAGGTTTATTATTTCGATTCCACTTTCAGTGATTCTACTTTCCGCCTTTGTGATATACACTTTGTCACGGCTATCTATTGTTTCTATGTATACGAATGTCAATGAATATATATACAGTATATGTCGAAAATGTCAGTTTTCGTG
>WWPM01013351.1:0-11879 GCA_023279145.1 Glomeris maerens | reverse complement strand
AAACCCGAGTATCGCTATATTAATTGCGTTTTTAGGTCTATAGAGTAGAAATACAATCGCTCGCGACTGAAACGGCAACAGGCAAGAAAAAAGCGGATTGAGAAAGTCATTGACACGTGAAGAACTCAGATTTTAAAGATGAGAAGAGGTGATTTTGCCGACTATTATCAGTGCTAGTAGTGTTTTACAAGAGTATTTTGTGAGTTTAGGAGGCGGTGGCGGCGGTTCAAGGGGTTACAGAGGAGGTCACAAAGGTCAAAAAAGACATTTTACTAGTCCTGAAGATCTTGCAGCGCTCAAGGAAAAGGAAGAAAGAGAAAAACAATGGAGGGTACTACTATATATCTGTAACTTCTAGCAGTTTCAAGATCCAAATTACAATAGTTCTTATTCCAGTTTCTATGTTAATTGCTTTTATGAACTTTGAAGACAAAAAGCTAGTTGGTTTCCCCACCCCCAAAGAAATACTGTGTAATCAATCGCGTAAGAAATTAACAATTATAATATCGACCATTTTATTGAAGGATAAATGCAGAGGTTTAGGTACAAAATGCATGTATCGGTAATATATTCTGCATTGTTCGCCCAGATACGCTGAAAAGCCTGTATTTTGATCATTAAATCTTGTTTTCGCATGGACGGAAACGTTCTTCACATTGTGACGTCATAATGTGAAAGTATGGGTAGCTAACTGTAGTCGTAAGTGCAATAAGTACGTAAAGATGGCGGGGTTGGGACAGTTCATTTGCGTTTTTTTGGCGTTCCATACATTCGAAAGCGCAACCGGCGCCACCTTCAGGAACTAATAAGTGATACCAAATCGCTGCGTTCAGTCAGTAATTTGTTTTTAGGATTTCTTTATGGGGAAAAATAAACTACTTCGGATGGACTTGGTGTTGCACCAGTAAGTTCATTATCTACAATTTGACATATGACTTAACATGAAGTGAAAACCTCTGCATTTCTCCTTTTAAAGGTGGAATTTGTGCGGTAAATATAATAATAATACAAACTCGTATTGTGTTGGCCCATAATAAAGCGGTCCAGTTAAGCGGCATTACGCAACTCGGTTTGATTCGATTCCAGCAACGCCAAGGAGAAATGCCTTCCGATTCGGACGAAGAGGACGGCTCAAAATCCGACAAATCTCAAGAAAGCGGTTCTAGCGAGTCGTCAAGCTCGGAGAGCGAAGAAGAAGTCCAGGTCGACTACTAACTAGCTAATTAACAGGTTCCCCCTTTCCCTTTAACTAAATAACTGTTTTGTTTGCGCAGGCGAGACCGAAAGGAACCGAAGGGATGATCGACGTAGAGAATCCTAACCGCGTCGTAAACAAGCTGAAGAAAGTGTCGCAACTGGACGCGGTGGACGTTACGACGGCCGGCAAGCCGGAACTGTCGCGCAAAGAAAGGTTGAAGTTCACCGGTGAGACGGTTATCAATATTTGCTGACGCGCTCGCTTGTTGCCGTTGAACAGGGAAGAACTGGAAAAGAGTCGCGCGAAGGCCAACTACATGCGCATGCACGCGGCCGGTAAGACGGACGAAGCTCGAGCGGACCTTGCGCGCTTGGCCCTAATCAAGAAACAGCGGGAGGAAGCGGCCAAGAAGAAGGATGCGGAGATTAAAGGTGTTATAATTGCGGTTCCTATAACAGATCTATTCCTATTTGTGAGAACAAAAGGCGTACAATATGTATGAGGGCGATTCAAATGAAAACGGGCTAGTCCACCGTGTGCGCGGTAGGTTGAGGCAAGAAAAATATTAGCTTGTTGATAGTATGTACGGATATGCGCTTCTTGTGACGGGATGGGCGTTGAAGCGCTGTTGCGTATGATTTTGTACAGGCGTGTAAGACGGGTGGCGCCCCAGTTAAGATTTATCATTGCACACAAAATGGATGCCTCGAAAGAAGAACAAAGAGGCGTAATAAGGTTTTTAACAGCTGAAGGTGTTCGGCAAACCGACATTCACGGACGTATATTTGCTGTTTGTGGAGAACATTCGTTGTCACTGTCGGTAGTGGAGTCGTGGAGCAAGCGGTTTAGTGAAGGGCGCAGATTCTCCTTGGACGACGAGGTAAAGCAAGAGGCGATGAAGATCCTGAAGTCACAGCCCGCAGAGTTTTACGAACAAGGAATCACGCTGCTAGTTACACAATGGGATAAGTGTCTAAATGCTGGTGGAATTATTTTTAAATAAACGCCGCAGTTTTCGTAAAAAACCCCATTAACCTGTTTTCATTTGAATCACCCTCATATTACGACGTTAACTTCAATCTTTGTGCCAAAACCGTAATTTTGCAAATGAACATATTATAAATGTCGCCAATATCTTATTGTACACGGTGACACAATTTAAATAACTTTACACTTGCCAAATTTCACTGTTAAATTAAATAATTTTATTAGCTTTTAATATCAATTTGTAACTGTAATTCCATATTTCGAAAAACTAATGCCCCGTGATTTGGTACGACAGATTACGCGTCTCTTTTAGTCTCGTGTAGTAAAGCGTAGATAATTCTCCTAGTTATTTCAGTTTTTCTTTTGACTGCTGAATTCACTCGTGCTTTCTGTTCGTCTCAATCTGCGTCTTTCACTTTGATAGCGAGAGAAGCCGCAAAAGCAGCGAAGACGGAAAACGTCCAGAAAGCTCTCGGAAAGAAGAAACCTTGATGTTTTCGTCGTTCAATTGTCTGCTGGGTATATTGTTTTCTGCCAAAACCAACTGTTGTTGATATTACCAGTGCAGTTATCTTTTCTCGGTTCTTTATTTTGGGCCCCATTTGCAGAAAAAAATACGAAACGAAATTTGTCTATCCCGGTATTCACCTCTAATTTTGGCCTCTTTTTTTTCTTTCTTTCTTTCTTTCTTTCTTTCCCAAAGCACTGTACACCGTCAAGTTACGTACGGCTTATCGGTTTACAGTCGCGCAGACTTTTACCGCGCGAGCTTAACGCGTGATCCGCCGAAATACGTGTCGTTTGCGAGAGAGATACCGCGAACCGATGTGCTGGTAATAAAAATGTAAACGGGCAACAAAAAAAAAGTGACAAGGTGAAAGTATTGATTTTTCAAACGCCGCAAGCCGGCTCGGCTCGTATCTCGTCTCGCCGGACGAATATACGAGCGTGACACGTTAACATTTCAGATTTACAAAATATACTTGCGCGCCGTTCGTTTTTTTTTGTAATGATGATTTTATTTTCGGTTAGGTGAAAGAAAGAAAAAGTTTCACCGTGTGAAATAGGGCAATGGGGAAAAGGGTTTGATGATGAGAGACGTGACGTGCGAAATTACAACGTCATCGCCGCGTGACTGTGAAATTTCGCCGGGTTTCTGAAAAGTGTTTGTATTTTTTTTATTGAAACCATACTTGGAAGATGGAGAATGAAATGTGGAAAAAAAGAGAAGGAAATAATAGTGAGAAGAAGAAAGCGAACAACCAGTGGGTTCTCATTCCTCGACTCGATGATGGTTTGAGTCGCGAGGAATGTTTGTTTTGAAGCTTTTCGCCGTTTCGGATCAATAAGTTCACACTCTTTGTGTGAAAATCAAAACCGACGGCTAGTCTTTTATTTTACTAGTGACGAGAAGAAAGAAACGGAAAAACCCAATGTTTCTTTGTTCGGAGTATAGCGAAACTTGCCGGAAAGAAAGAAGCGGGGAGAAATCAAATTTTCCCTCTGGTATTTTGAAGAAATCTTTCGTGATATCATGACAATGTCTTACAATATTAATTATGGTTACTCTCAGTTTATTACTTTACGAAAGTTTGAGTCCATGGAATCTTAAACAGGATTATTATTATGTTTCATTTTTATTCAAATTCTTCAAGTTCAATTTTTGAGAATTCGTATCTGCATACGCGATCGAGTGTAGGCTGGAATTTTGAATTGCGCTGATTTGGGTTGCAAATAGTATTTAGCATTTGACAGTGGATTAGTTTTACATATATTCCGTTTGATTGAACTGCGAGAGTTGAAATTCGGGAATTTCAAATTTCGAAAAGACTGCGGTGAGACGGACAACTTCCTCGTTTCTCTCGCGTAGTACTTCCATATATACACAAAAACGGTATTTGGTTTAAGATTTGCAGAGTATTTGCCAAAACGATATTGGCATATTTTATCATTTTTAAACATTTTTACACTTATATATAGGTATGTTGATTTTATTCTGTCGGCATTTTTATAGCTACAAAATTCTAATTAAATCTTCCACTGCAGAAAATTCAAATAACTGTAACATTTCCTTATTATAATGGAAACAAATGCATCGATCCTGCAAGTTAAACCCCGTTTCTGTAGAACCAAAGATGGGGTCCCTGCATTCTGATTGGCTCCCAGCAGCGTCGAACGCGATTGGTCTATAGAATCCACCAGTTATAACGATGATCTCTCTAACAAACTTTAAACCGGGTTTAGTTTGTAATAATTATAATAATAAGCTGGGCATTGTTGGTGGTTTTCTTATGTGTGAGAGGAAGGAGCCACATGTATTATTGAGTGGGGGAAGTAATAAGACAGGTGCTGGAGTGCGAGGCTAGGCGGTCATTTTGAGTTTGACGCAGGTGGTGCCAATGAAACGAGCTTTTCCGTCGCCCAATCAGAGGCGAACGCAGCCTGATGCCGTCACAATACGTTTTGGGTCGGTGACGACGGCAGCTTGGTGACGTCACAAGCGCGTTGTGTTGGTGGAATACCTTTATTACTCTTCTCTTCTCACTGGGCATTATAAGAAAAGGAGGGAAAAAATAAACTGATAAAAAAGCACCCATCCATCCATCTCCCCTTCCTTTAACGTTTCTTGCTCCCCCTGTAGGCGGCGAAAAGTGATAACGAAAAGCCGGTTTTGGCCCGAGGTGAAACGTGAAAAACGAAATTAGTAAAATGAAAAAGGGCCGACATTTGTCGAATTTCGACGCACGGTCGAACCAAGATGGCGGCCGAGTGGAACGTCTGCGTTCCAACGAGTCGAATTCGGCGCGCATTTCTCGAGAAAACTACCCGTAAAACTCGCAAACTCGGGCCGGAAAGTGTCGGGAACGGTCGATCGCTTAGGGCCGAGTCGTTTTGCGGCATCGGAACACCAGAAACAAGCGCCACGAACTGAGAAATAACGAGGCGAAGTGGTGTTACGGGCGATAGGCCTAAAAATCTCGGCGCAAAAGTTGAATGTCCCTTTGCGACTGTTGTATCGTAATAATAAAAGGGGAAAAGGAAAGGCGGCGATTTGAAACAGTTTGCCGAGCGATCGCGACATGCATGTGGATGTGAACAAGAAGTATGGTTTTTTTGAGAGTTTTGGGACTTCTTAGTAATGGAAAACCCGAGGAAAACAACGTCAAGCAACTGGTTGGTGTCCATCTTCAACAAAGCTAACGTTGCACCCATGTAAGTATTTTTTCTTCCCCCCAAACAGGTTTTTTTTTGCTTCTCAACATAATAACAACCGATTAGGGTATATACTGTTGTTACTTTCCACCTGTTGCGCTATAAACTCCTGGAAAAATGAAAATGCGATCAAATCCTCACAAAATCTGATTTTTTAATCCATATCATATTAATTTCTAATATATTGGTTTATTTGTACCCACTTTATGCATTGTCCCAATTAAGCGGATTCCACTGTGTGTAGTAGTTGAAAAAGATTCTGTTATTTTTCTTTTTCTGGTTGTTGACATTTATTATTGCATTTCAATTTGAAGTATATTTGAATTGTTCAGACAAACACGTGTCTCAACTTTGTTGAGAAAAAGAAACAAGTTTTGCAAAATATATGGATTTGAAGAACCTTCATTTGTCCTTCTGTTCAAATGTTTATTGCTCGCACGTGTGTAATAACAAGGGATTTATTCAATTGCAATCACATGTTTATATCGGCCAAATTTACCAAGATCTGTTGGTCAATTAATGTAATGTGAAATTGTCTTGTAAATTTTGCAGAAGGGAAGAAGATTGCCAATGTCTTTGCGCAAAATCTTCACCAAATCTTTGCAATTGCGCCGAAGAAAGCAACAGTTTGGACGAGATTGACGGTGTGGATGACATATTGGCTGTCAGGTTGGTGTAATTACAATTAATTAACACCCTTTCTATTTGAACGAGTTGTTTTTAAAACGAATGACCTTGCTTTTGGCCTTCAAATGCGAGTTACCGACTTTGTACGTGTTTTTACAAACCCAATAAGGATTATGTTGGTTGTATTGCATCAAAACACGAGTAATCTGTGATTTCCATCGATATTTGGTTGAAATATGAGCGTTATTAGTCGAGATATTGAGGGATATGTGTGCGCACTTTAAGCCTATTTGTGTCATTTCTGTAATATTCTATAATACGAATGACACGTACATATAAAAAATGCAGCATTAAGGTCCTATATATCTGGCTGGCTTCTTATCGATTTCTTGGGTCTGGGTCTGACTAAAAACACTTTTGGAGACTTTTATATAAGAAAGCTTACAAGTAAGTACAAGACGTCAACCGTAAAGACGCGGATTCATTTTTCCACTTGAAAACTCCATGTGTTTTTACCAAATAATAGCCATTAAATTTCGTTGTAAATGTTGAATCGAAATACTTTTAGCCCGGTTCGATGCTGTATTACTAATTGTGACGTAATTAATAGTTTTTTTTGAAGACACTTTGTTGTTTTTACAAAGGTATTGATTTTTTAACATGAGTTGTGTTTCTTTTGAAAGAAATCAATAGGCAAAAATGAAATGACAATTTGGCCCTATTCATGCTTGCATCAAGGGCCTTTAAAAAGACCTGTCAGAAACACGTTTATAGCACTTCATTAACTTCTGCATTAGCCCCATTAATGTTTTACAGTTTTAATTAATAATTGGAATAATATCGATTGTTTTTCTATGGTTCTATATATTGAGTGTTTGTTTTATTGGAGACTTTATAAGACCTTTTGCTTCAATTTGTTTGGTGAGAAGAAGCTACAGGTTAAGTGTCTTATTACAAGACGTGGCTTTTACAATGTCACTTATTCCCTGTAGTGTCTTTGTTTGCGAAATTTGTATCACTGATTATAATCAAAAAATCGAATTAAAAAGGCTAGCTGTGTTTAATTGAAGATGACTCTCTTTTCCGTCTCAAAATACACTTTTCAGTCTCAAAATGAGGCACTTTTTCTGTCTCAAAATGAGGCATTTTTTTCAGTCTCAAAATGAGACACTTTTCCGTTTCAAACTAAACCACCTTTCCGTTTCAAAATGAGACACTTCATTCTCAAAATAAGACACTTCTTCTCAAAATAAGACACTTCATTCTCAAAATAAGACACTTCATTCTCAAAATAAGACACTTTTCAGTCTCAAAATAAGACACCTTTCCGTTTCAAAATGAGACGCTTTTCAGTCTTAAAATGAGGCACTTTTTCAGTCTCAAAATAAGACAATAACGTCTGAAAATACACTTTTTCGTCTCAAAATAAGACACCTTTCCGTTTCAAAATGAGTCACTTCCGTCTCAAAATAAGACACTTTTCCGTCTCAAAATAAGCCTCTGCCCTACAAAGTTATTGGAATATTGCATTATAGTGCTACCAAAATAAGAAGAGACTAGTGCCACGCCCAGCTCCGCCCAAAATGAAAGACTGGCCAATTGGCGTACACCACGCTTGCATCGGTTATATTGGCCAGTCTGCATTGTAGGCGGGGCGGGGCGGGGCACTAGTCTCTCCTTATTTTGGTGGCACTATACACTTTGAAATCAAGTCTTATTCCTATAAAGTAAAGCTTTCCTTTAAGTTTCTTAAGTATAACATAAGACGTTCGATGGAGCAATTCAAAATGGCCGCCTTATTATTCATTAATTTCGACCAGTGCATCGTTCAGTGACAGTATTGACATCTGTTTCCGGTCACTCTGTAAAAAAGGGGGAGTGGCACTTCCGGCGTTGTCATGCCAACCGCCCTTTGGACCGATTGCATTGCATCGGGTTGAATTGGAGGCTGTGACGTCACAATCACCATCGCAGTTACACGTGTAGCTATAGTAGTAGTAGCTCAGTGAATGATGGGTTGCTTAATGGTGTTGACCCAACAGCCAATTGCATTATTTGCCACATAAAGTATAATGCGCGTCTTCCGGAAACCAAAATGTAACCATGGTTACTGACCGACACGCCCCTCAAAAGGCCGAAAGAAGCCCCAACAGCTCTGAACTTTCTCCCCCTCCCCCCTCAAATTGACAGTGCGATCGCAAATCGGTCCCGTAAAGGATCTGGTTTAGTTGAGATTGTGAACGACAGATGGCGCATGCGTCTGTTTTCAAACCGAAAAGCAGTTGTAGAATTTAAACTTGAGACACTAAATTGGAGAAACTTTGCTTGCGACTTTGAGATGAAATGGGAGGAGTTTAATGTCTGTGGGAGGGGAATCAGGTCCCAGGAATGACATATTTGCGGGGCTTAATTGGTCGGAAGAATGGGGAGCTGGATATCGATCTGTATATCGATTAGACGCGGCGACGGTGGCGCCGGAGTTTAGCCGAACGGCCGCTGCTCTCGGCTTCGGTCATCTCGGCAAATAGGAGTCGGCGTTGTCATTTAGGGCCTTTGAGATCGAGCGGAAGGGGCGCATATACTGGCTCAATGTTGGCCCAACATGAAGACGGGTTCAGGTGGAAGACAAGAAGAAGGAGAGAAAAGGGCCTCCGGCACTTCTGGGCAAAATAAAGCAATGGGCACTTATACGATGGACAGAGCCGTCTTTTTACTTCTCCGTCTTAAGAAAGCTTTCCGTAAGAAAAAGAGGCAAGTTGGTCAATATTCTCCTCCTTGAAACTTCTTCAACTTGTTAAGTTAATTCTTCATTGTGCATTAATTAAGAATTGAAAAGCTTATTATAGACTTAAATTTTGCAAACAATGCCGCTTAATTAATAATTTGTGAGCTTATAAATGGCATTTGCCTGTTAATGCAATTGCGTGCAAACACTATATGTGCATGTGTGTAATAAATATATTACACTGTGTTGTGACGGTGTGACATTATTATATACACATGTATATAATGTCAGTGACCAGTGTCCGTTGACGCAATTAAATATAATGAAGCTATAGCTATTTTCATAAATTATTCAATATGCAAACGCCTAAAAGGCCCTCCTTTCAATTGCACGCGAGTTAATTACTAATTAGCCCATACATAATTAATTTACACTTCTTCCCTATAATTTGAAAGGAATTCAATTTGGGATTTTCATAATATGTATATATACATGCACCTATATAGGCCTATTGATTTAAGAAACTGTTATATGGGACTTAATACGCACGGACAATATACAAAAGGGCTTTTTTTTTTAACGACCCAATTGCATAGAGTTCAATATGAAATAGTCGGCCATTTTGGAAATGCGATTATTAAGCCTATATATATTTTTTGATTCCCATTTTTGTTTTCTGTCCCTCCCTTATGTTATATATTATACAAACAAATGTTTTATATTAATTATGAATACTATATTTAAATTAATTTCTTCAAATATTGCATATTGGTATTATATATATATTGTTTAAATTGCATTAATGTAAGTTGACTATATACTTTAATTATTTTAGCTTGATGAAAGTTTGAATTAAATGACAATGTATATAGTAGTATGATATGTAAATTTACAATTTGTTTGTTAATATGTGTTTTGTAATTGCGGCGATTAACCAGTTGATTTACACACAAAGCATTTGAGCAAATCGTTTTGCCATCTATATATGGTTAATTCATATAGGGATTGGTTTGTGCGCATGCGCCTTCTTGGAAATCAATGGGAAATCATTTTGTCGATCGCCGATATTATCGATCACCGCAAATAAATACGGAGCATTGTATTGTTGTTATTGAAGTATATAAGAAAAGGGGGAAGGGAAAGAAAACGCAAGGAAGAAGCCTTTTATGTAAACGGTCAAGATATATAAGCCTAATACACTTGGGGCATCTTTTGTTGCGAGTTGGGTCCTGTAGGTGGCGGTGTGACCGAACCGGAAGTGAGGTCTTTTCTTCCTCTTTATAAGGGCACGTCTTGGGATTTTCTGCATTGAAGACGCAGATTTCTTTCTTTTCTATAGTTGGAATTTAAGCTGACATATTTTTCTTTTTTTGAATTATTGGAAATTTATAGATTCTTGTGTGAACAGATGAAATCAATATTTGACTACTGTATATAATAGATGGATGTGTCTCGTTGCAAGTCGCAATTGCGCACCAATTCACTTCATCTAATCTGGCTGTAATTTGCATACCAGATTGAAGTTGATAAATTTCATTCGTTTCTTTTCCCGAAACGAAAAAAGAAAAACCCACCTTCTTAAAAGGTTTTCGCATTTTACACCATTCAAATGGCTTTTGCTTTTTTTTGGTTTTGTTTTCCATTCACTCCTCAATCTCTTCTTATACATAATGACTTAAGAAATGAAACTGTCTTGAGATTCGATAAACAAACGAACCATCGCATGCAGAGCAGACATGTCTGCCTATTTTAGCATTTCTTATTTTGGTTTTTAGATCATATTAAAAATAAATCTGAAATTTCTGTAAGTGAAAATGTATAGTCTATATGTAGGGATGATAATTAAGGAAAAGGATCATTATGTATAAGGATCACCATGCAGAGTACGAGGATGATAAAAGGAAAATGATGTTATATATAAAGATAAGGATGACACGGATAAGGGATTAATGGATATAAAAGGATATTAAGGAGATATCGATAAGGATAAGATTAAGAATTAGAATTTTAATGATGATAATATTAAGCAAAGGGATGATTATGCAAGAATAAGGATGATCGGAATATGAATAAATATAAGGGAAAGGATGATTAGAATAAGAAAATGAAATAGAAGGATGAAGGAATAAGAATAGGATCATCATCGGAATAAGAATAAAGCAATGGATAATAGCAATAATAGTGATAAGAACAAGAATACATGCTAAGAATAAGGATAAGGATGATAGGAATAAGAATAAGGATGACAAGGATGGTAAACATAGAAATAAGGAATATATAGGAATAAAATTAAGTAGGTTTACTGGCGAAATTTGCATTCCCCAAAGAAATCATGCTGAATTCTGCGCCGCCCTGTAAAATGCGTTGTTGTTTGGCGAAATGCTTTTTTAGTTTCACGTGTCCACGTCGTACATAATTGAAAATTATGCAAATATCCTTATACTTCCCCCACCCCCCTCCTGTTGTGTTTTTTCTACTCCTTTGCATATAATGAATGATATAATAACGTTTGCCACTAATTACTTTTTGAGACACGCCCACAAAAGAGCCTTATTTCACATGTAAATTATCGACTCCCAAATGTACCTAAGTACAGAGATAGATCAGTGACGTCATTTGCGGGTCGCTTTCGTAGGCGAGCTTCCCGGCACGGACGTACCAACGGCGGCCATTGCGGTTTCCCTCGATAAGGCAACGGCGCTTCGGCTTTCGGACTCGTTTTTTCCCATTTTCACCTCGTAAACACCACATATTGGGGTGGCAATCGATTAAAGTCGAATATATATGGACTATCGGTTATCGCATATGCGCGACACGGCGCGGATCTCGCTAATTAAACCTACGAAGCCGAAGCCGAAGCCTTGGCGAACTTTCCTTTTTCTTATTCTTATTCTTTTTCTTATACGTGTGTGTGTGTGCGTGTGGTTTCTTCTTGGGCCGATCGATAAGGTGTTTTCTGTATTCGGAGAGGCCCTATTACGTACGGCTCGGCTTGGGAAATTTGGCCGGTATTTTTCCGGTCACGTAAGACGATGTGATCGATATTCGGTTTATCAAGATGGGGGAATGTCTTGAGATTTGTATCTGTAAAGGAATTTGAGGTATGTGAGATTTTTTTTTTCCTATATG
>WWPM01013350.1:0-12103 GCA_023279145.1 Glomeris maerens | reverse complement strand
AACATTTGAAATCTGAAGAATGTTTTTTGAAAGGGCTTTATGAGACAAAGAATACACCATACTCACAACATAAACATCTTTTATTACAACACGTTTAGGCTAAAAAGGTATCTAGAAAAGAAAAATGGGCGAGTTCAATTAGAAAAAAAACAACCAAAATACAAAGAATGTTGGATTAAGTATATACTGAAAAATAATAACCATTTTTATGTTGTGAACCATGTTTAATTTTTGATCGTATGACATCCTTTATTTTCTTAAATTTCATAGTTCATCTCTGAAATACCTGTACATAGGCCAACTTAAAGTATTTGAAACTAAGCTACACCGTAAAGAATTTTTGACTACATTATGAATGTATTTTGCAGAAGAATGTTAAAAAATATCCTGAAAACTTTACATTTCTGAATGGGGAGTTAGCTTCAGTTTTGTATGTTATGTTTATACGAGATGCAGGAATGGCAATATGTGGGGTGAAATTTTCGCAAATCTCGCGTGGAATGGCATTTTTGTTGAGGGGAAAATCATGACTTTGTGCTGTGAAAGCCTTCAATGATTTATGGACGCCATGGCAAGTCCGTTGGTCGGAGAACCGCTTTTTCTGCCATCATCATCATCATCATTTGTCAAAAATTGCCCTTGTGTTCGCTTTTGATGCAATAATTTGCACTATAGCTTCATGTCCCTATATACCCCTGTGGTATGAAAATTAAGGAATACCGGTCTTTGATATTTCTGAAACGACAGCAGAAATCTGTTCTAAATTAAATTGATTTGTGGTTATGTAGACTTTGTAACTACCTTAGGAATTGGGTGCATTTCCCTATACTTGAATAAAAATAAGAACTTTATAAAGGGAGATGATGGGTCTAATATAATTACAATTTAGTTCTAGATAATCTGATAATGTAACACCATATTAAGTTAAAATGAATGTATTGTACAGTAATCATTGTTGCTTAAAGAACCCCAATTGGCCCTTCCAATTATCCTGTTAGATTAATTAATGGATTTTATTATGTAATTCATAATTTAATGGGAGCAATTGGTTTTTGCCTCTTATGAATGTTTAAAAGTTGTGCAGAATGTATGCATTTTACATTGTTCACAAAAGGTGCTAAATTTCTTTTAAAATTGCACTAAATGTTATTGCAAATTACAAAAACCAATTGTAAATACACATGCATGTAGTATACAACTATGAAGACCTATTTAATTTACCTGCAAGAAATATTATAGTTATTTAAATGAGTTCTGCAAGTAATCATATATAAATAAGAACTATTCTTCAGTTAGATGTTTACTGTATATGGGATTCAAATAATTGCACTAAGAATGCAATTATTGAAAATCTAGAAAAGTTTTTGTCCATGCACACTGGACCTAAATCAATAACTTGAATGTCATGCAAATGTTACATTTGTTGGGAGAATTTGGGGGGATTTAGTGATTCATGTTGGAGGTTTGGGAACATGTGGAATGTGGATCATGTGACATTGGAATTTGCGGTATCACTCAAAAGGATGCGGAATTTAGGCGGTTGACCACTATACTGATCGCCCTATCAACCTTTAGGAATCCTCATCGATGTGATTGCCACGCCCACTGCCACCACCATCCACCTTTTTCTGATAAAAAAAAAATGAGTAGAATTTTGCCGAAAGTGAAGTTTAGTGTTGCACCGTTGCCTTTGGTTAATCTCAGAAATGAATTTTAAAGGGTCAGTATTAAATTTGGTTAGCAGTTGGTTTTTAGTAAATAAACGGACTTTCTATAGTATGGTGTCCTTTTAGTCGTTTTATAGGTGTATACAAAGGAATCTAAACTCTTTTTCTCCCTCTCCTCTCTTTCTCTCGTGTGAGATCCAAAAATAATTCGAAAAAAGGAAAGAATGAAGAAAGGAAAGTAGGAGCATGAAAAATTTCAATTTCAGTGTGTCGGCACGGAGAACTTAAAGACTTGGCATATAGTGATTCTTCGTTCAGTATATGCATGCATGAGGAACATGTGCACTTAGCAAACTCGTTAAGTTTTCATTTTCTGTTATTCTCATTTGAAAAGCTTCAATGCAAAAATGACAGTTTTCGTCCGATATTTAAAGAAATTCCTCATGCAGCAAGTTTGTTCTGATTGTGCACAAAATTATTACTTTCTTTATGTAGCGAATTAATTCCCAATAAGTTTGTATCACCGAAATTGGACCTGTTTGGAAAAAAATTGCTTCCATGAGAATGAAGACACTTTACAGGGTGAGGCGAAAGTCTGACTCGTGATGGAATATCTCGAAAACGATGACAGAGATCGTTTTGATTGTTGCCGTTGTTTATTAAGTAGTACAGGGGCAGTCCAATAACCATATCGCATGTAACCTATGACCTCGTCTTCAATGTTCATTCAAAAATTGTTTTTTGAACCGCTTGATTTAGCACTCATTTGGAAAAGTTGTAGCGCATTATAAAATTAGTGCAAATGAGCAAATTTCATGTCTCATTGGGTAAAGTGGGAATTTATAGCAAATTTGTGCTGAATTAAGAAAGGACATTTGCACACTGGAAGACTGCTTCTCTGCCTGACACTCAGCAAGCTTGAATGTCAGGCAGAGAAGCTGCTTTACTTCAGAATAAATTAGCTGTAAATTCGCCTCTCATCGAATCGGGCTACTTATTATTCAATGGCAAAACATTCAAAACAATAACTATCACCACTTTTGAGATGCATATTCCATGGAGAACCCCTAACAAAAATTTTTAAATTTGTCCCGCAGGTCTGCAATAAAGCTGTGAAAGTTTTGCCAGCAGCTTTATTGCATGCAGCAGGTCTGCAATAAAACTGCCAGGGAAACATTCACAGCTTTATTGCAGACCTGCAGGCCTGTGACACCCAGCAATTTTTGTTAGGGACCAGACTTTTGCCTCGCACTGTAATATAATTGTGACTTGCATTTGAATATTTTGTAATATATAAGTAGATATACTATAATGATTCAAGAACTATATACTATGACAATTTAGCAATTTGTATATAGGCTACTTTTGGCAATAACTTTTCACTCTCGCCAATGGATTTTTGATTTGGTGCCATGTAACTTTTAGGTCTGTTTCCCATGGGCTGTTAGGGCAGATGCAGACGCAGGAGCTACAGTATAGGGCATGTGATGTTGGGTATATAGTAGGCTATGTCACGTGATTGTGGGATTTGGGATGGAGAAATGGTGAAGGGGTGTGGGGGAGATGGGTTTGTCCTGCATGGGATCCTGTGGGGGAATTGGAAGACGAAATGTGGAGCTAGTGGACAAAAAGATGACGGGTGCACCAATTATCGATGACAGATTGAATGACGCTGCTCCGAAATTGAAGATTGCCGATCTATTCTCTGCCAATGCTTTTGTCCAACTTTTGCTTCCGTCCAGTTTGTCATTTGCCAAATGAACGTATAGACTATATATGTACCCCGCTGTACTCCACTGTTTTGTTTTTTTTTCTCTTTGTACAGAGTCCCATATTACTCTGATTATTATTATTGGCAGTGTATTGGAAAATCTCCGAGTGACAATCAACGTGCATGCATATATGAATTCCTTCTGTTTGTTTGTACGGAAGGAAATCGACTGGGAATTTAATATATATATGTAGTACTATGTACATAGAACCGGAAGTTTGCTTTACCCTATTTCCGTTTCTCGTGATCCTAGTGTTACATCAATAAAAGATAGGGGTTGGCTAATAGTGCAAATAATTGTACCTTACATATAGTTGTCGTCAATAGCCTATGAATGTGTGTTATTTGGAATAATGCATTTTTTCCACATTAATGTAGTTTATGTGATGTTATTATGCAGTATAGCAAGTATGGGAATATTGTTATGAAATTGCTCAGATTTAGTTATTTGGGAAAATGAAATAATTTAAATACGTAGCATATTTCGTTTGGTTTTAATAAATCGTCAAATTTCGTAATAAGTGAATATATTCTGGAATTTTATTTGCATATTAACAGGTGAAATAAGTTATTTAATTTTGTATACTGTTTTTGGAGAAAAATGTAAAGTAATGACAACTTCAAATATGTACAAAATTCGAACTGGATCATAGGCTTTTGAATGCATTTTAGTGGAAAGTACAGTATGTACCAAAAATTAAAGAATATTGGGAAAATGTTTAGTTCGCCGTGTTGGCGATAGGTGGCACTGACAGGCGCATTCGTTCTCAATGGGGGCGTATACGGTATACAGTGGCTGTGATTTCAATTTGACTTTTATTGTAATCATTATTGTAATTTTAGTGATTTGCTTGGGAAGGGGAATTTTGCGGTAAATTGTGCTCAGTTTGAAATAACGGATTTTTGTTGAATGAAATTTGTTTTGCTTTTGGTTGCCATGGGCTATGAGGGAAAGACTGCTGTCAGGGGGATGTAAATGCATGCTTATGTGTAGGTCATTTTTAGCCATGGGACGTCATCCGGGGCCCAATGTGCCTTTGAAGCCTTTACAGTCTCCCCCCCACCTTCTTGACGGTTCACACCTCTTAAGAAAAGAGAAACGGGTGAAAGGCAAAGAATGGACGTTTTATTTTCGGTGATCACCCTTTTAGACGAGTGCGAAAAAGCACACCTTCAATCGATTCATGGGTGCTAAATAGCCGATGTAATCGCCACCAAGTGGCCCATTCATTGCCTTCTTGAATCACTGCAAACCACGTGCCATGCCTTATTATATCTACTCCTTATTGCGCCCAAAACAATGCACCAGATAGATCTTTTATGTATAGCGTTTGTTGCATTATATCTATAACCATTGCTTTTGTGTTCATGGATGCGAGCTAATTCGCAATATTTAACACGGACTTTTTGTGTGGAGCTGTAGGCCTATTTCATGCCCTTGATCTGACCTCAATATTTGAAATATTTCACTGAATAATAATAAGGGCATCTGTAACCGCATATAACTTACAAAAAGAAACATTTACAAATGCTTTGAATGCACACATCATCCATGTTATGATTTAAAAGTTTCCAAATTAAATATTGTCCATGCACCCTTATTTATTGCACTGTGAAAAGTAAGCTGTTCAGAAAAGTTTGGACCAAATCAAACTAGAAGTTAGTTTCGTGCAGAGACGTACTGTACATGACAATTGACAACTTTGATGTTATGGCATTCTCCTATAAATGGTCTATACTTCACACAATTTAACATTCGACGACTATAACTTTGTCTGAAAGTTTATTTGGCAATTTGAATAAAATGGTGCACGCATGGATAGGTCTGCTTGAAGGGTAGTGTTGCATGACGTGCATGGGCTTGGCTTGTCTCAAACTAGACGAATTTTCCTTCTTGTTTGCAAGAGGTGGAGGAGTTATGAGGAGGTCCAAAAGTGGAGTCCCTGGACTGGTGCATGCCTGGGTTTTTGTCACCGAGTTTCCTCCCTCGTTGGTCGTTCGTTTTTCCCTCTTTTCTGAAGTGAAGCCTGTGTGCCTGTGTCTGGACGGTCAGAGTGCACACCACACTAGATTTGTACAAAAGGCCAGGATGGCGTTCAGCCATGAGCGTCCAACTAAATCCCTTCATCGCTTCCTGTTGGAGCATTGCGTGCTAGCAGCGCCCCCTATATCTCCAGAACCCCCTGCCCAATTTCTTCATCTTCTAACTATCTACCCTATACTATCTATATGCAAATATGTTTTCGCCCATCAATATTATATATGCACGTACCTCAATATGTAGAATATGCATTCCCTATGCACTCACTGCATGGCTGCATACACAAAAATAGTATGATTTTCTGCAATTATAAAATTTAATAAGTTTGAATTGTACCATAATCCCAATTTTAAAATCAGGTTTTTCTATTCTTTTGTTGCTGCGGCAGTTGCTTATAGGTCATAATGCAATTCATATGGTGCATGATTATTATAAATAAACTGGTTTTTAGACAAGTCAGACATTTTTTAAAATCTTGGTTCCAATTACTGAAATTTCTATATTGACAGGAACATTTAGCACTACTTTTCTAAATAGACTATATTATATTCAAAGGCCACAGAAAATGGGGAAATTCCTATATTAATGGCAACCATTTTTTTTTTGAAATTATTTTTTATGTATCGCTTAATTTTTCTATCAAACGGAAATTCTCTATATGAATAACCAATTTGCATTTAAAGATACCGCATTGTAGTTAGTATAGGCTACTATATGTGCCAAAAAACATGAGAAACTATGCTAACTTTGAATGCCATTTATCGGGATATCTACATTCTTTTGAGAGCTATATCCAAACTTGCAGAATATGTTTTGATATTTGGTTTTATCAGTCGTGCTTCGCGTGACAACATTTCGGGCAAATTTGCATATATGCATGCCAAATTCATGTGTGTGGATAATTATAGCAGTGGGAAGGAAATGGAGCAAATATTTAACGACTTGTCTCATAATTTCCAGTGCAGTAGCCTATCTGAAGTGTTTCCCACGAACTCGTTTTCAACATTTTTTTTTTTTACTTCTTATTCTTCTTGTATGCATGTAAAAGTGTATATATACGTGCAACAACACATAATTGGATGACGTTTCTTGGGGGGCGTAACACACACAAGAAAAGGTCAAGACATGGTCTTTTGCATTCGCAATAAACAACAAAGGAAGACGTTGAACATGAAGCAATTAGATGCCTATATGTCTTGGCTTGGAAAATATAGCGTTACCGGAGGAGCAAGCTTATCTAATCTGAGTATAAATTGTGTGTATATGGCGATTGGACAGAGATAACAGCGCTCCAAGCGGCCGTTATCTTCCCATTGGCATATGTTTTGCAATGGTGCATGGATGCGGCGATGCGCATGCGCATATGCTGCATACGTATTGTCACTGCATCGATGTAATAATATCTTTGAAACCCGCTTGCAAGCAAACACAACTCCGTATATACAGGGTGTTTCACAATTCAGAGGACAAACTTGCTTAGTTTTTTAAGTAGCACCTACATAAAATGTGACATCCATAATTGCATGCTCCCCACATCTTTATTAGAAAGACATAATGAATGATCAATGCAGGGAAGACAGTATAGACCGCGAATTTAAAAAAGCCCTGTATATCGTTATTCATGCACTGACGTAAATGTATTTTATTATACTATGTGAATAGATGTGATCTGAGCGCATGCGCACTGTTTTGCAGCTGTTTGTTTCTTGAAATACATATATAGAGGCTAGACCTATAGTACGTGTATGTTGTATATGTGTACATACATATATGTATACAGACAGGAACACATTTTGGTTTGTCAGCGAAAACGACATACGTATATCCGAAAGCCAAGGAAGAATTATTGATCGGATTATCGATCGATCGACTCATTCAGAATCAGATAGATATTTATCCCATGTAGGCTAAAAGTGAAAGAGGGGGAGTTGTTTTTAGGATATATAGGCCTACACATATAAGGAAGGTCTGTATAGACATACTATAGCTGGACTCGATCCCCTCATCCACCATTTTTTCCCCCCTTGTTCCGGATCCGGAAACTTGGGAATGCATATTGAAAGAGAGCGGCCATTGTTGTCAGTTTCCAACGTCCATTGTATAGGTGGCGCACGTGTCGTTTGCTTTTCTTTTTCTTTGCTGTCTTTCCTTTCTTTCGTCTTCATTTCTTTCCATTATTATATCATACATTGGCCTATGTTGGCATGCAGTAGCGTTTATTTATTTATTATACAATGTATGTATATGCACACTGATGAGCTTCTTGTGTGACCGATTTTGTGTATGGGGGGAAAATGGCGGCAAAAAGGGAAAAAGCGCGCCAAAGAGAGGCCAAAGTATACTATATTGAAATGGCGCCAGAAAAGCGACGTATATACGAAAAGCTTTTCTCTGAATGTCGAGGGATGTGGATTGAGGATGAGGATGACGATGTCGGGGGACCAAGTTGCTGTATTGTTGCATGAATACTATAGACGGAAAAACGCCACCCGTATAAAGCGAGAAAACGCAGCCATCTTTGAGTCAGTAAAGACGAGTTGCTTGCAACGAACGCCACAACTCAACTCATTTTGCCCCAAACTATTTCAGGACTATTTTGGATTTTCAAACCCAGTTTGTGTGGTTTATATACACGTACTGGACACATCTCGGCAACATTTGCATGGACCAAATGCGCATCTTGGCGTTTTTCAGCCTCATATAAAGCAGAGAATAGTTGGTGGTCTAGTTTCGGCCGGTTGCGTACAGGTGGCGCCACTGAAGCCGTTCTGTTCGATCTCATGTTCTGTTTGCATTGCGTTCTGTACCATTCGGCCTCCATGCTTATTTCGTGGGTAAAAATATATATCTTTGCTGGTAATTTTCGACTATTAATATTTGCAAGATTTATTGCATGCATGCTTTATTTATTCCTTTTAATATTCTATACTCTTATCAGATTTTAAATCAATAGATTTGATAGAATCTTTGCTACTAATTAATATTCTACTTATTTTGTCTTTGAAATTAAGAATAGATAAAAATGCGATTTGCAAGTTGCCAAAATCAAATGATTATTTGTTAATTTCTTTGTAATGTAATACCTTTTTGAAATGTTAAGTTCAAAATTTGTGCATGTTTATAGAAGAAAATTATATCAAACTTGAGAAATTTTAAGGCGCTATTTCACGCATGTTTTTTATAATTTATGAAAAATCTGCATGAACTTTTCGAATATAATAATTTATATTAATTTAAATGAGTTTATAAGCATATGCACATGTGAACCTAAATATTGGAATTAAACTAATATCGGGATTAAAATTATCTTGTGAAATAAATTCGCAATTAAAAAATAGCTTATTTGTCAAAATAAAGAAATCCCTAATATAATTTAAGCATGTATCTAATAAATGCTGCATGATTAAATACAATATGTATCTAGTTTATTTTTTTAGAACAAGCAGTTCATGTTTAATTAGGTTATGTCTATCTTCTAAATTGCACTTTTTTCTCCAATTAGTTAATTGCATGTATTGTATAGAAATCTGGTAAAAAATTCTCACATGTCATATTATTATAAGTTTGAATTGCGACATATACGAGAAATGCGAAGGCGAATTATTGATTTAAAAGAAACTACAATCTGAATATGTGGTGCATGTATATAGTTTACCCAAAGCCTTTTTGAAGCGTTAAGCCTAATTTCCTATATAGGCTTTAAAAGGCTTGAACATTGTAAATAGTGAATGCCATAAGCTGTAGCCTATACATCATGCATGTGCCATATACATTCACATTTGATACTGGTTTGTATTTTTCACTGTAATATTGGGACCTTTCAATTTTTTTTTGTTCTAAAAGCATAAATTGCTATACCATTTGCTTAATTCTCACAGTATATGTTCAAAATGGCCGGGTTATTGATTATATTGTTTTGTTTTTTGTTAAGCATTAAATATACATTTTTCTCATTTTGTGAATAAATTTTTCATCATAAATGAACATGTGTATAATGCAAATTCACTTGTTTGAATTCAAAATTCTCAAGATAAGGTGGAAGCATTAATTCTCATCATATTTATGCATTGATTTCCAAAATTCTCTCTAAATTCTTCCATAAAAATTAAGTTGTAATTTTTCTTTACTTCTGGAAATTTGTACAATGCAATATAGAAAATATTTGTAATTATTGCCTGCATATATCAATGATGAAATACTATTTTTGTAAAATCAGGATATTGCTATATACACTTTGTTAGAAGATGGAAATTGGATATATGCATTTATTTTTTGCAGAAACTTAATGGACCTTTCTTAATACTTGTTATGCATTTGTTAATGCATGCACATATGTCGAGTGCAGTTTCTCTGTATGCACTTACCCTTTAATTTGATATACAGGGTGTGGTATCAATATGTTGAAGAGCAGACTGCAACATTTATAGATTTCGGGAATATAGCCTAAGGGCGTTTATAGGAGGGGCACATAAATGCATGAACTGGGTAAAGTTGGCGAATGAAGCGTGAAAAGGTGGGTATTGGTCCATGACTTTGACATAAATGTATGCATCTCACACATATGTAGTAAACGTTGGAAAGGCCAAGTATGATTTCCCCCCAAGGCCCGAGCTATATAGCTGCATGGGCAGATCCCCCACGTTCCCAAGAGGCCCCATATGCCCTATGATCGAGTAATTGAATCAGTCGCCTTCGGCTTTTGCATGCATCCATATGTGGGGTGTGATCCTATCACTTGAGGCCTGAATACTAAATGAACCACCAAAATTCCTATTATTTTTCTCACTCGCCCAAGCCATGAAATTTATACCCATGTGCATAATGTTCGTGTCACCCTTATTTTAATGAATATAGCCAATACAGAGAGCATAAGCCTAAAATAATAGGACTATGAGCATGTCATGCTGTATATATATATTAATTGGGCTGATTTCTATATAGTCTCAATTGTTACATTTGTCCACCTGCTATAATATTTTCTCGTTTATGTTGTTGTCACACTATATACTCATCACAATGAATTAATTAGTTGTGAGCATGGATGACATGCATTTAAGAAAAACGCACATTGATGGCTGACCAGTGAAAAAGTACAAACGACCCATTTAATGATATATTTCAATTCAATTTGTAATTTTTATCTTGATGTTATGTATAAACATTTTCAGATGCGAATTTTGTTTTATTTTGCATGTAGTCTCTAGTCCTGCAGCAATTGAAATGAAATATGTTAAAATTATACGTATATCAGCTATATAGAAAAATATTGTTGCATGCGTAGGAATATTGTCCAGTTAAATTTAATCTTGAATTTCCAGGATCACAAACAAATTATAGATATAAAGATATAAAAGTTGAAATATATAGTTAATTTTTGATTCTGAAACTTTAACATCGTTCTGTAATACATATACAGGATTTTGATGTCTATCTGCATATGATATTGACAACTAATACATTTATCAACGGTACAAGCTTGGTGTTTTATTTCATAAGCAATGTTGTATATGTATTAATCAAGCTGTATATTGTTACATCATGATGGGAATTTAAATATTAATAAGGATGTATAACCTGCGGTCAACAACACCTTTCCATAATTAATTGTATCTATATACATATATAGACTTGTACAGTATATATATGCACTTAAATAATGCATTAATTCTATAGTACTTCGTGAATATGATATTCTTCAAGTCGGAAATTATACTTCGTATCGATTATATATCGTGTTGGAAGGTATACAGACGGGCAAAAATCGAACTTCTATTGTTCTGTATGGATTTCTGGTTTCATTGTGCTGTATATATAGTTGGTGGAATGATGCTTTTGTATATATAGGGCCTATCGTATATACATAGTATGTATATTTTTGCATGTGACGTTATATATTTACATGAATGCTTATAATTGTATAAGGAATATTTGATGTCAAATATTCAATTGATTTCGATTTTATAAGATGGCTTCCTTTTCCTTTCGGAGAAAATACTGCAATAAATTGCAATTTTCTTAAAGCATGTTTTTTGAAAGTCTAACTGAATTTCTAATTCCTCACTTAACTTTCATGAAATAAAATGTATTAACTTGGCAAAAAGAACCTTAGTCCTCAAAATCACATGCAGCAACTTCTCTTGATCAATTTTGAAAAAAATGATATCACTGATTGTGGTGACATCAGTATAATGGGCAATAGCAAAACTGAGATTGCAATTTACTCCTCCATGCACATGTTATAACATCAATTTACAATCCATTTTCAACATGTTAAGAATACTTTGGCCTATTAATATTCCCAATATTTAAGACCATGTGCGCAAGCGATTAAAATGAATTGTTTATCTAAATTGATTTCAAATTAAATTGTAATTAGGAAATGTAATACATTTTGTTGTATACACACAACAAAATGGTTAATATATACATATAATATTGGAATGTATTAATTATACGAAATGTTTTGCATCTGGTTTTCCTTGGAATAGGAGATATCTTTTTTGAAGAAAGACATTTCATCATTTCCAATATAATGTCTCAATTATGAAGTTGAGCACATGGGAATTGAGGAAAACATTCACAGCCGGTGCCATTTGTCTCGATCCGTAGAAATGATTAGGTATA
>WWPM01013348.1:0-12878 GCA_023279145.1 Glomeris maerens | reverse complement strand
ACATCCTCCACATCTGTGAGACCTTCGGTATGCTCTTTGACTTCCAGAAGTTGAGGAGCAGCACCATCTTCCGTGTCTTCGATGTCCTCAACATCTGTCAAAACAGTCACTTCGGGGCCAGTTATAACAGCTAGTGGAGGCGGCAAGGTGTGGCTGGATGGGGTCATCGAATCAGTAGTAGTAGTTGTTGTCATTTGCAGGCAAGTGATATCGGTGAGTTGAGAGGTCTTAGACTTTACAGTGCCAGGCTCTGCAGCTTCGCTCACTTCAGGAGGAATTACAATGATATTCATGTGGTCAGTAACTACACTTTGCTCCACGACAGCTCGTTCTTTGTCCAATTCAAAAGGAAATCGCGAATCGACCGGTTCAACCTTCTTCTTTTCGGGACTAAGCAACCTCGGCGGGGATGCTCTTTTACCTGACTCGATAGATTCCAGGGATATTTTTTCTCGTGGAGGGACAATTACAATCACTTCGAGAATTGGTGAAAATTGTTCTTCAATGATTATCTCTCGCAATTCAAAACTAGGGGACGGTGTATCACTGTCGCCGGTAATAAACGATTTCTCATATGGCCCCATTACATCATCGGCATCCAATTGCAAACTTTTTATGACAAGCCCCTCAGCTACTTTCCCATTAACCTCAACTTTCCCAACATCAAACGTTGGTATCAATTTAATTTCAGCTACCTTAGGAGGACTGGGACTGCGAACACCTTCTGCTATTCTTAAAGGTAAAGTAGGTTCGATTTTGCGACATACAACATCACTTTCAATGGAAGGAGGTGAAAATTTGTCAGGATCAAATGGAGTCTCGCGTTCCTGGTCACAAACTCCCTCAACAATATCGTGAAATCTCGATGCAACAGCTTCCTGCAACAACCTTGCATCTTCCTCCTCAAACTGAGGCAAAGCCTCTGGACTCGGAGTCACAGAAGCCTCCACAATTGTTTCCAACTCCAAGAGAAACTTATCCTCTTTTGTAACAGCAACATCTGCCGAAGATGAACCAGATTTCTTGGACACAACATCAGAACTGTCATCTTTTACTGCAACTTCCTCATTGACAAACCTCTCGATAACCTCTTCAGAAAATATATCAGATTCTGACTCTTCTAATCGTGACGGCGATTCAGGAGTAACAGTTATTGTTGGCGACAATGCGGACGAAATTGGAAAAGCCATTTCAAGAGTTAATTCTCTTCCCAAACCATTCACGGGGAAATCCTCAGATATATCCGCATTAACCAAATCTGGAACACATTCTTTCGAGGTTAAATCTTTGTCACCGGCAACAGTAACAGGGTCTACAAGCTGTAAATCCATTCTAGACTCAGAAACTATTGTCTTTGGATCTCCAATAGACTCAATAAGATCTGGAACTATTTCTGAAACCAATGTTTCACTAGGAGGAACATGCCCAGCAATCAATTCAGTCTGCTGGGTCAGGCTAAGCTGGTACGTATCAAATATGGCATCAACTTCACTCCCAGGTAGTAAATCTGGTGGAGTAGGAACTTTCTGCTGAATTTCAGTCACCTCGGATTTTTTGGGAACGTCCAACACTTCAGCTACATGTGCAATGTCTGATATTGCCTCAATATTCTCAAGTAACGCTTCACTTACTGGAACCGCTTCAGCAACAGAAGGTTTGATTGTCTCCTCCTTCACAATTTGCTCTTCAACATGGTCAATTTTCTGTTTCAAACTGACCAGCTTGCGTTCAATTACTTGTACTTGTCTATCAACATCTGAAGGTGCCAATTCAAAAGATGAATCAAAAGCCATCGATGTATCCAAGTCGCTACTTTCGTCCGCGGTTAAAGATACCAATTCCGATTTTAATGTCGCATCTGAAACTGGATCAGAATCTCTGCGATCTAAATCAGAAACAGGTGACTTTTCAACAGGAGTAACAGTATGTGTTTCTTTAACTGCAACATGTTCATCCGTTTTTGATGCAACATCTCCCAGCATTTGAGAAAGTGTTTGCGACACACCAACAGATTCTAAAGTAGAATTATCTTTGTCAGAGTAAGATTCCAAGATTGGTTGTTGTACGACTTCAGGGATAGAAATGGCCGTCATCTCAGGGACAATTTGTTTCTCATCAAAAATCGTGATTTTCACACGTGGTTCCTTTGAAATTTCTTCTACAATTTCTGCTGTAGTCATGTCTGATTTCATCTTGCATTCAACCAGAGATACATCAAACGTGTCAGGTTTCTCACATATGGTATCTTCAGCAATTGAAAAACCTGCAACAGCCTCTCCCACGATTTCACTAACTACACCAGGTTCTTTCTGTTCCTGATCTGCAATTTTCACCACAGAAGCGGTTGCATCGTCTACCTTTGGATACTCTAATGGCAATTCCGCTGCAATATGATCAGTAAGTTTATCACCTTTGTCAACATTTGTTTCCTCAAATTGTGCAACTTCTGTTTCTGACAATTTTGCTTCTTCAATGTCATCTTCTGATTTAACCTCATCCATTTTACCAGAGTCCACCTTTGTAGTCTCAACTACTTCCATCAATTGGGGCAACTCGTCCATTTTATCAAAGATCTTGGATTCCTCAACTGTCCCACTAGTCAGAATAATGCCCTCGGCAAATTCCCTTTCTAATTTCGGTATCTCAACTACTGTTTTTGTCACTTTTGCATCAACAACTAATTTCGAATCTGGTGTAACTTTGTCTGCATGATACTTTAATATATCTTCCTCAACTTTCTCCTGTTTCATCGTTTCCACCTCGAGCTTAATTTCATCTAATTTTTCATCTTCGGATTTTACTTGGGATGTTTTTGTTTCGTGAGCTGCTGCATCTGTGAATTTGGCCTCGTCATGCAAGTCTTCAGTCAATGTTGTTTCCCTAACTCGCACTTTGCTTAAATCTGCGGCGTCAAATTCAGTATCAGCATGTGAAAGTGTTGACACCGACTCCCCTTCTAATACACCAATCATTGGTCCAGTCGTTTTAATAGCGTCAACTATTTCACCTTCCAGCTTGGTTTCGTCCAATTGTGCAATTTCTGATTTTTCTGCATCCAACAGCTGCTTTTCCAAATGGATGCCAAATCCCATTTCTCTTTCCAATTCTTGAGCACTACTTGTCTCTTGAACTATTTCCGTATCCACAGTAATTTCAGTTTCGCAAATGGTTTCATCGATTGAGCCAGAGTCTAATTCCATATCAACTGTGGTCATTAATTTAGTTTCCTCAACATCTGCGATTTCTAATATTGATACCTCAACTGCATCTTCCACATCCACAACTTTTTCTGTCTTGCCAGACTCAGATATTTCAATTTCTTGTGCTAGTGTAGTTTTTTCAACCAATTTCGTGTCTTCAATTCCTTTTTCTAATCTGTCCCCCTCGTATATACCAGCTGTCAATTTGGGAACTTCAATCATTACTCCAGCCAGTTTAGTCGTCTCAATAATTTCTCCTGCAGATTTGGTTTCATCATGAATCACTTCCTCCAAAATTTTGGTCTCGGCAATGAGATCCATTCCCAACTTGGTGTCATCTAAGACCTGTCTCCCCATTTCACACTCAATTTTTTCAATATCAAGGCGTTTTTCTTCAACGGCTATGCCACTTAATTTGGACACATCCTCGCCAGTCAATTGATCTTCCTCAAATACTTTGTCATCCAAACAAGTTTTATGGTCTGTATCCAACGATTTGGTTTCCTCTGCATTAACAGCACCACTTACTGTATGCACTTCAGCTTCCTGAACTTCCTCTTTCGTTAATGACCTTGCAAATAATTGTTCAGTGTCCAACAAAGATACTTCTATGGTTTTTTGAACCAATTTAATTTCCGCCGTTTCTTCCCGATACTTGCTTTCCACAGCACTTTCGCTATCTTCAGAAATTTTTGTTTCTTCACCAGCCAACGTTGTTTCAATTAGTATTTCTGTTTTCAATTCAGTTTTGTCAATTTCTTCCACCTGTAATCCTGTCGTGTCTGCTGCCAGAACTTGAAACTTTTCCATTCCAGGAATTTCTTTTTCCATCCGGGTTTCCTTCGAAATCTCTTCTGATAATTTAGCATCTGCAAACTGATCCGAGTCTTTCACCTTGTCGGTTAATTTCATACCTTCATATAGCATTCCTAGTTTGTCTTCAGTTTCGATTTTGCCTTCCTTTTCCTCCCCAGTGTGAACAATACTATCTTTGTGTGTCAAGTCCTCAATAATATCAATGTCCAACTTGGTTTCTGAAACTATTACTGGTTCACTCACGTCAACTACTTCACCAGGCAAACTGTCAATGCTCACAACCAGTTCCTCTTTAGGGGTTTTTCTAATTTTTCCTACATCCATAGGTTCCCTTTCCAGGTGCAAGTCCTTCACGCTCTCCTCTGTTGTCTTTTCTATCCCTTCAAAAATATGTCCAACCAATTCTGTTTTTCCAATTTCAGCTACTGTTGGCTCCTTGACAATCTCACCATCCAAATTGGGAAAATCAGGGCTAACTCCTGCAAATTCCATGTGCTCCGATTTAAAGTCCTTGGCATCCTGTACTACCAGCTTGTTGTCGTCAAATTCATCCAAGTCCATCTTGCTTGTGTCCTCAGTTGAAGACCTTTCCAATTTTACTTCATCAAACTGCTCTTCAACTATTCCTTCCTGCTCCTGACGTTTATCAAACATATTCCCAACCAATTCGGCAACCTCGGCAGTTTTATCAGCCAATTGGCTCGTGTCAATAATCCCTTTTGACAATTTCAATTCGTCACCTATTTTCCTGCCAATTATGTCATCTTCAACCGTTTCAGTTTCGTCCGACATGACTTCCTGAACTTCATCCTGCTGAACATCTACAATAGGTTTTGACTTCATTAACATTTCTTTGTCTAATTTGGTTTCCTCAACTATTTCCCTATCAACACCCCTACCCAATTCAGTTTCAAGCAATACATCTCTGTCAATCTCCGTTACTACAGCTGTTTTGTCATCACGAATGGCCACCACAACAGGGATTTCGATTTCAGCAGTAGTCTCAATTTGAAATAAAGGTTCAATATTCTCATCCTTCAATTTCTCCAACTTCACCGCATCAAATGTTTCACCTTCCCCTTGCATTTGCTCAAAAACGTCTGAGGCATGTTTAGTTTCAGCACCAATTTCCCCCATTAAACCAGCCTGTTCAACCATTTCCCCGCCCATTTCTTCTTCACGAATTCTTTCTTCCAACTTAGTTACCTCAACTACTTGAACCAATTCGGCCATATCAGCTTCATCACCCAATTTAGATACTTCATCACTTATTACTTTCGTCAATTTTTCTTCCACAAACGTTTCACTGCACAATCCGGTTTCATCAAACAAGTCATCTTTCAGATTTGTTACGTCAAATTTTACATGTGTCAAATTACTGTCATCAAATTCCTTCCTTCCCGACAAAGTGCCCAAACTTTCCGCTTTCGAGTCTGCTTCTTCAGACCTCATTTTATCTAATTTGGGCTCTGTAGCTACTTCTTCATCCAACTTAGCTCGTTCAACTATTTCTTCCAACAATTCACTCCTCACAGACTTTTGTAATGCCAATTTTCGTTCATCAATTTCGGTTGTTAAACTAGGATCGTGTATTTCCTTTCTTGTTTCATCAACCATATCCGTTTCTAACTTGGCTTCTTCAAGCTTTTCGCTTTGCAATTCAATATCCATTTCCTCTCTTTCATCTAGGTTAAGCTTCGATTCCTCAATCACATCTGCAAAGAATGTGGTCATGCCAGCAATATCTGTATCCAACTTTGTTTCAAAAACTTCTCCACGGTCAGTTTTGTCTTCTTTAGTTTCTTCATCAATATCTTTGTAATGTTCAGTCTGTGCCTTTTCATCGGCCAATTTCGTTTCTTTTAAAACTGTTTCTTGAAATGTTGTTAACTTAGCTATGTCGGAGGATATTTTGGCTTCTATAGTCATGGGTAAGTCAAAAACAGCACCATCGAACTCTGACTTGTCCAACTTAGTCTCTGCCAACAGCTCTTGTTTCAATGTACTCTCATCAAATGTGTCCTCCTTGTCCAACTCAACTTTTTCAATGCCGCCATCTTTGACTTCTAGGTCATCTAGCATCTGTTTTTCCAACTTGGATTCTCTATATTCTGCAAACACCTCCTCAGCATCCGTAGCTTTGTTTTCTTCCGACTTCAATTTTTCCATTAAAATATCGTCCAATTCGGACACCTCAGTTATCTCCTCGTGTGATTCCAGTTGTTGTCCAGGAATCTTCACTCGCGGTTGCAGTTCATCAAGTTTGACTGCAGTTTCGACTTCAAGAATTACATCTTTGCCTTTCGGAATTCCAGATTCACCCACCACATCAACTCTATCGACATAACTATCATAAAGTCCTTCCCACTGCTCCCTGTATTCATCCGAGTCAATATGAATCTGCAGTTGATGTAAATCCATACCCTCGATCTTTGCACCTGAATCGTCGCTGTCATCAACCAACATAATTTCTCGCACTTGGCAAACTTCATCAGAGACTCCATTCTCAATTTCAAAATGTGTAATGCGAGACACATCTGTATCAATACATTGGACCATTTCAAAATGCGTTTCCTCCAGTTCCTCAATTACAGCTTCAACAACAGTGCATTCTATGGCGTACACATCTTTTGCAAGAAGCTCTCCTTGTCTGGATTCCAACTGTGGTAATGACACCATTTCAGGAATTTCACCGGCACCTTCATCAACTTTGTGTTGTATATTTTCTTCACGTTCTACTAGTGTAATGACTTCTTCCTGTACCTCACCCTTGACTCCAAGAACGCTTGGAACATCAATCAACGCAGTTTCATCCTTTGCATAAATTGGTTCGCCTTGCTGCTGAGTAAATTCCCCACTAATATCCAATTGTTGCTGTTCTAATGACAATTCCGCATGCAGTTCACTTCCTTCTGAGGACATGATTGGCATACTTGTATCGCCCTTATCGAATTCAATGATAGGAATTTCATGGGTTTCTTCCACTTCAACTGATTTCGCAGGGGGTATGATCAAAGAATCCTGTTCCTTATCCTCCAATAGTTTTTCTCTAGCCACAAGCGAGTCATCCTTGACTTTACCTTCCTCTACTTCTAGTTCCTGCACATCAATAACTCCAATAGTGTCTCGTTTTTCCGAATCATCACTTCTTTCAATTCCTGAAGTACTTGTCTTTTCCGTAGTAGTCTCAGAAGGAATTGAAGTTAATCTGGAGACCAACGTTGCAACTAAAAATGCAGTTGATGTGTTGACGGCAACTCGCTCAAAAACAGGTTCTACAACTTCGTCTAATTCAGATACACTGGTATCAATTGTGCGCTCTGCTTCCTCGGATTTGCTCACAATCGGTACAGATTCCAATTTCACATCAATTTTCAGGCTGCTGTCATCCATCTCAATGAACTCCTCTTTTGAAGATGGATCACTACCACCTCGGTGTATTTTTTCAGTCTCAATTTCGTGTCCCACCAAACTCTCTCCGAAAGATGCTGCAACGTCATCATCTGCTTCCCTTGGTGGTGTTATTATGCCAGGAGAAAGTTTCTTTTCTGCATCATCCTCCCTTGAGATGTCAGTATCTTGCTTTGGTATATATTTCTCTTCAACAGTTGTGATTTCAATAACTTCCTTTTGCAAAACATACTGCCTTATCTCTTTCTTGACAACATCAAATGTATATTTCATATCTGTAATGTCATCTTTGATCTGATCTCTCAATCCTGTTTCAATATCTAATGTCAGCTCTGGTCCTTCGATTTCAAGATCCTGACCCTGTGTATCTGCTTGCATGATTGCAACATCAGTTGATTCCATCTCAAGATCTGGTTTTTTCTCCAATTCAAGCTGCGACATATTTACAACATAATCCTTCTCTTCCTGCGCACATACTTCTGGTTCAAGTTTTAGAGGTTCACCCTCAGCAACTCTTTCCTTTTCCTGTTCGGGTATATTTTTTGGCACAACTTCGCACGACGTTGTTTCGTCTTCCACCTCTTCGATCAAAATCTGCTCGAGTCGCATCTCAGTCCCGTCGATCTCAAATCTTCCCTCAAAAAGCATTTCTGTTTGATATTTAATTTCTCCCAATTCTGCTTCTGGGCCTGCAGCACTTGATGTTTGTACGTCATCGATCTCCTCAACAACTACTAGGTCTACCTCCTCCAGGAATTGCATTTCCAGAGGAAGATCAGCTTCTGGTGTGGCCTGGTATTCCTCAATGTCTGATATTTGAGCTTCAGTTGGTGTAGCAACCTGCTCGGCATCATCATAGCCAGGGCCACAGCTGACTTCGGTTAAACTGGGTCTATCGGTCAATACGCCTGCATCGCTTCTTCCAATGTCAACAGGGCTAACGGCAGCTGAAGCGGTCAGAGGTCTAATGGGACTGGTGGCTACTGAAGCGACTTCGGTGAGAATGGGGCTTAATGCAGCATCGCAAACGCTGGTTGCACCAGACTGGCACTCGATTCCAGTGTCAGCAGTGTGATCACAAGGACTACTGGCTGCATCAGTCAGCTGAAGTGAGCTTTCACCCGCATGTCCAGTATCTGTCGTTGTCGTTGCAGCGCTTTCAGACAGTGGACTTGTAAAAGGCGATATAGATGTGTCAACTGTCTCGGCTCTGGACTTGGTCGACTTCTCTTCTGCAACTCTCAAACTACTCACTGTCGAATCGTTCAGTGAAATATTGATCTGAGCAGGACGTTGATTACTGCTCCCACCACTATGATCATCGTCATCGTCATCATCATCATCGTAAGACTCTTGCCGGTCTACTGGAATGACAGGTACACTAGGCGCAGTAGTCACAGTAATCCTGGATTCAGTGAATATAGAGATCTCTAATGTCTTCGCTATTTCAGTCGAGCCATACAACATAACACGGTTCTCTGTTGTAGCAGCAGCATCTTCAGTTTCGATTTTTTTCCTACCAAGCACCAATTCAACAGAAGGCACTCTATCAAAACCCCTGAATGAGCTAAAGTGAGGTGGGAATCTTGGACCGGATGAATATCGCCACGAGTCATCAGGACCAGAACTTCTCAATGGGACCTTTGCAGGATGTCCATTGCCATTTTGCCTTGCACTTCTCGAACCTTCAGGTTCTCTTTCTGAAACGTAAGGAACATCCTTGCTTTTCTCTTTAGGCTTCCCATTCGCAACATCCTTTCGCTTCTGGGGTTGCTCCTCTGCGAAGGCAACCTTGCGAGATAGATTTGCCTTCATGTCAGGCACAACATTAGCAGATATTTGTTCATCTTTCTGACTGGTGGTGTCTTCTTTATCACCGTCTTTGTCGCCTTGCACACCAGCACCTCCTCTGATGATACTGGCAACACCTACATCTTTTCCATCGCGGATCATGCGTGCCACAGGGCACACAGGTGCTGCAGAAGGGGGAATGGAGATCTTCTCCAAATAAGCTGGAAGTTGTGGTAATTGTACAGGGAAATATGACCATTAATCTGACTGCGAGCTGGACGAAAAGCCACTATCACCATGATCATGTTCACAGGACTCCGCTCACATGTGGGGTGAATATGATGAAGGGCATTTAGCGAAAAATAAAAAGTGATGAAGGCGTAATGGCAAGAGTGCATCATGAGAAAAACCAACTAAGAAGGAATGTGATGAGAATGAGAACTGAAGTAATTAAAAGATACACAATGAAACACAGGAGAAAACATAAGAAGCGCAGAAGCTATTCGCCTGTGCAGTTGCTCAATCGATAAAGTATGAACTATATATCCAACAGAAAACAATCGAACCGACCATAAATTGCACACAGGAAAAACTAAAACAAAGATCGTTAGAACTGAAGCAATATAAATAAATACTGCAAGCATTCTGCAAGATCCAAGTGGCTTTTCCTTGAGTGGGGGGAATCTCAATGAATAATGATCACTTTGACAACCTATTTGGTCCATAATTGCCTTCCTTCCATTGACCAAAGTGTCACCTTTGGTCAATAAATGGCAAAAACCTTTCCAAAATGAATTAGATTTTAATGGGAGAAATTGGTGAAATAACTGTATTTTCATGCGGATTGATTGATTTTCTTACTGAAATCTTCACTTGCATCTGTGTATTGGTATGATATATAACAAAAGTGAGTAAGTGGAATATAAATTGGTGGAAGTTCAATTTGTTGAGAGCGCAGTCAGTGTTTTTCTTAATGCATTGTGCAATTTGGGTAACTTCTAATGTTTCAAACTCCATCTCTAGCTAACAACTACATATTAAAATCGCAACGCATTGTTTAAAATCTTCAACATCCACAGCCATTACAAGTGGTTACGGTGGCCTTAAGGTCATCTGTAATTGAAGTCACCAGAGCCATTGTATAATACATTTAATAACGTGAAATTAAAATGTTATGGTTTTGACTCCTTTAGCCTACCCTAAGACCACCCTTGGCACAACGCCCATTCACTACTTTAATATCGCCAGCAAACAAAAAACTAAAAAGTTGTCAAATTAAAAGCTGAACGCCAAAGCTGAAACAATGTATATATCTCTATATACCGATCAAAGTTATAAATGAAGCAACAAAATCACCACTGCGAACAACATTCAGAAATATATCTAGATATTCTTCATGAACACAAATTCAAAATGCTGTATAATAGGGTTTAGCCAAACAATACCAAAAAAATGGACAAAATGGCATGACCCAAACTTACCTTTGATAAATTAAGTCAAAATCATGACGAAAATAAAAGAAACCAATAAAAACGATGAACGAGGGGAAAAATTCGATGGGCGAAATGCATGAAACCACTCATCACACGTACACTCGTACAAAATGGTTGGAAAAGTAAAACAAAATCAGTAACTGTGATGCAAAATACATGACATGGCGCAAAATTCAAACATATCATGAAGAAATTCAAATTAACTAAACTTAAGAAACTTAATGTTTACAAAAATAACTGTCCGTGCTTAAATTATGGAAATCAATACAATTAATCAGCATTCAAAATATTAGTATAAGATAAACATCATGCCTATTTGAATAAACAATTACAATCAAGCAAAAAAAACATTCCAAATAACCATAAAGCAAAGAAATGTAATAAAATGTAACATATGTATCCAATTATAAAGACTTATTCGCGTTTGGCCATAAATTACCAAATAATAGATAAAGAACTAGAAACCGAATGCGAAAGAAAACGGAATTTGTTCAAAATTTCTTGGCAAATCCCAAAATGGAAACTCGGCGAACGAGAATACAACCTATAACATTTACCATTTGTTTGTTTTTTGTTTTTTCCGATGAAGTGGACAAAGAACGAGATTTTTAATTGTTAATTTGTGGAGTAAGAAATACTTACAAGCTGTAAAACCCGAATCCAAAATAAATAATCAGGCAATATGACAACCAAGATGTGTCCGATGTCAGACTTGTATCGAAATGAACAATGTTGCACATTAATTTAATTAATTTTCATTAAATTACTAAAGCTGTTGTAAGGTCTCTAATCGCAACTAGTACATAATAGGATTTCTAATCTCATTTGCCGAGAGAAAATCTGCCAAGACCTTTTGGACTGCTCGCAAACACACACACAGAACAAACAACAGAAAAATAGATCAAAATATTTTACCTTCTTTCACCACATGTCCATCAGTTATGGGTTCCTCTTCAGACACCAACCCCTGTGAATCCCTACTCGAGTCCAAGAGGTCAGGGGTGATACGTTCAAGCTCCTGAGAGGCCCAATATTCGGCTTCGGCCAATCTAGCCGCTTCCAGAGGTTCACCTGAAAATCAAATCAGTATCACTAATTGTTTTATATAACCTAAATGCATGGATGGATGGTCCCCAAAAATAAACATTGTCTGTAACCATACTATTTATAACAATACTCCACAATATAGTCTAAATATTATGGCTAAATAATTTGCAATGGATCTAATACGTGGATACGAATACGATGAAAGTTCACAATTTAAACATTTCGGAATTTATAATTTAGAAAGTACTGTTGAAGGAAACATGATAAATATTCCTCTGGATTTATCTTGTATCACAAATTATGTTTCTTATACTAACATCACCCATTTGTGAACTTGACAAACTTTCTCCACCCAAATCCATTTTCTCAGCTTCCACCACATGAACCTAGTCACTAATAGAAGCCCGTAATTGGTTTTCGTTCAAAGATTGCCATGTAACTTACACACAACTTCACCATAAACCTATAAAATGCTAGCAAGATCACACGGTACAGTCACATATTGTTCGCATGGTCATGTATAACAAACAACTTCATGAAACTACCACACACACATACACGATACTGATTTACCTGTGGCAACCTTCTGGCCAACCACTGTAGTTGTTGTAACCACCGTTTGTTTGGTTAATCCACCATCCCCTGATTCTGACTTTGTGGTGGTGGTAACTGTTGTCACTTTGCCATCAACACCACTCACTTGAACTTTACAGAGAAGCCCGCCAATAACGCGAGGAAAAGAAGTTACACAGGAAGGAATAGGTAAGAAACCAGCGCAGAAAGCAGATAGATGGTCAATTCAATTGCATACCTTGCGTCGTTTCCACTGGAGAAGGTGGTGGTGTTCTCGCACCAACAAGCTGTTCAGCTACAACAATTTCATTAAGAGCTCAACACATTTTCTCACAAGGGAGAAATTAGAAAATGAAAGCGAGGCAATATAGCAAGAAAATTGGACAGGAAAGAAATAGCTATTAAGACATTTCCCACACCTGGTGGTTTTTCATGTACTTGTACTTGCTCTGACGATTCAGCAGTAAGCAATTGTGTCGGTTTACCGGAAGCTAATGGAAAATTTTAACAAGAAAATTTGTTGGGATCAAAACTGACAATCTCTGCT
>WWPM01013347.1:0-10025 GCA_023279145.1 Glomeris maerens | reverse complement strand
GGATGTAATCGTTGTTTTTGACGTTTTTTTAATTTTTTTTGAATAACCAAAGGTGCCTTCGGTGTTTTTCTTAAGAATAAAGAATGACGTGCAACGAATGCAAATTTTTAAGTATTGTCTGATCATTGGTCTATCATTTTGTCCAGCTTACATTTAGTTCACGATTCTGCTTCCTTTGTCTGTTTTCCCTCTATTATTTCAAAAGGATAAACAACTCAAACAATAGATAACAATTTATTGTCATACCTTGATAGATTGATACACTCATGAAAAACTATTAGGCCTAGCATGATTTTATATTGCTTTCCTTTATAAATGTAACAATTTTTAAGTTGGAGTAATGAAATAAATACAATAATTGCAACTACATACTGTACATCTAACTTAAAAACGATTTTACGTTTTCTAGCATGCACAGTTTCTACAGTAGATAAGTATACAGCTGTTGTAAGTTTCATGCCAATTGTATAATTGGCGTATATCACACAGTCCAGGAGTACAGTAAACTTCCGATTATCCGCGGAATTGCGCGTGTAATCCGCAAAATGTTCGAAAATAGATACAAATGAAAATGCATTTGATTTTTTTTTTATTTACAGTAGTGAGCCTACACATACTACAATGATGACTTAAATTAATATAAACAGTAGTTTTCTGTACTTACAAGTTTGTTGGTTTACTTTTTCACAAAAAATCTGTGAACTGTTTTTATTTTTTGTTAAAGTGCCTCTTCGTTATTAGTGATTGAAGTTTAATTGTAGAAATCATTGTATAATTTAAAAGAAGAAAAAAGGAAAGGAAGTCCGCAAAATGGATAGTCCCGGAATTCAATGTTTTGAAGGAATTATTATGAACATAGAATACGCTTTCAGTTCCTGGTTATGATTCCTGTTTGCATATTTCACTTGAATATTGGTCAAGGCTGTACTCTCATATATCCGAATCACGAAGAATGCAAAACAGTTTCTATATCCTTGCTGCATACTAAGTATTATGGACAACATTCAGTGTTTTTCCTGCTTCATGTGTATGTTGCTTCATTGCTAATATTAGGCTATTGTCGGTATGCTAAATTGTAAAATCTATCCTGCATAAGAAAGTGTAGATTGCTTATATGCAAACAATATGTATGTCCAGACATTTAACAACATTGAATACAATGTATTCTTTTTAAATTACATTTTGATTACACACATAGTCCTGGATAAGTGGTCGAACATACGGTAGCACATGCTGAGCAAGGCGCTCCCTTCTTGTACATTGTTGTGCCAATAACATTTCCCCTAAAATGAACAAAAAAAATAAATGCAGGATTAAATATCCTTGTAAATGAATATGGATTATTGTATGAATATTATATGCTTGTAAATGAAGTTTTTATACATGCAAGGCAACATAGACTATTCCATCTCAAACACTTACTATTTGTAGTTGAAAAAGTAACCTGTGTATGTATGCGTACTAATCGTACGTGCCAAAGCGGCATTAAATGCAACATATCAATCGTATATAATGGTCATACAAATTTGAGATGACCAAATAGATTCGTGTTCACCAGGTATAATTTTCGTTATGGAAAAAATATGATAATATGATAATTACCCAGGACCATAATTGCAGACGTAAAACTTGTTGTATTCTCCATAGTATGCGTATCCACAGCCAACTTCTGCAGTATTGGCCCAGACAACCTTTCACAATAAAATTATTTACATGCATTCTTACAGACTGGCAAATGAAATTCGGCCATCGAATGGGGCTCTATACAGCAGTTCAGTTGAAATGGAAGTACATAATAAATGGAGAGTGTACAATATGAAAGAGTATCAGCAAAACGGTAAGAGCTGAATTCTGTATGCTCCATATAAAATGCCTCTTCCTTTTCTTTAGACTCCTGGTGAGCCCCAAACGGTGGCAGATTATCACTTGCCACCCTCATAAAAGTGGTGTTTGAAATTGTAATTAGTAGGATACTATCAAGAGTGTTATGCGACTTTTCAATTCTAGCAAAAATTAAGCTTTATAGTTGTATATACGAATTATAGGTTTTTTTAAAGTTTATTAGGTATATTATGCTCAAAAGAGGTCAAGTGACTCGACTTTATATTACGCTTTATTTACCTGAGTATAGTGGCCAGTGCCTGATGTAAACACAAAGGGGTCGATGTTCGCAGGGTCAAAATTGGATACTTCATTAAACCATGGATTAACTGCGTGATCTCTGAAGTTTGCTTCTGCTGATACATTTGCTGAATACCAAATGGCTGCCGCATTTTGTCCAACCCAAGGATATGTCGCTATTTTATGCATAAAGGTCTCTGAACGACTATGCGGGCAGTATTAAATGAGGATCATACAAGTTGGGCCATAGCCACGTACAGCCTGATCAATATCAATATCTTGGAAACGTTGTATCAATCGTTATTCGAGACTTAAGAAAACCTTCAAATGCATTCGTTTCAAGATATCTGATAATTAATCGAAAGGTGGACAAAGCTATTGCTATGCATAATAAACGAACGTGTGTTTCTGTTAGCATCATGTCCAAATGTGCATTGATCAGTCCATCTCTGTGCAATTTCAGCAAGTTCGCTGTTCCATTTCTGAAATTGCATAGTACACACTTCAGAAATGTTTGCCAGGTATGCATTGTTGCTATATGTGCAACTTGCTCAAAATAATCAAACCAATTCTCTCATATTGCTAGCACTTGGTTGATTCTGCTGTTGCCCATTGGCCACTGTCTGTCGTAAAGTATTATGCGTAGCAAGGATATCATTTATATCCGTTTGTGTAACACCTCTCGAATATTTAGCGCATCCCTAGGCAGTAAAGTCGTATGAGTGATATCAATACACTGCATTCATTTTTAATGGCAGAATGCACTAATAATTAATTCAATACCGAATTTGGAGGATATAGACACATGGTGTGATCTGCTCCTAAAGCATCGTACGGCGCGCATGATTGAGAATAGGCGATAGAAAATACACTTAAAAGTGCAGCAATAAAAGTGATGAGTGAATTCTGCGTGAAGGCAGACCAATTAAATGAAGGTTTCAAAGTAAAATTGCGAATTTTCAGTAATTAATTACACTTACCATTGCGCTGAATTTATGGTTTGAGTCTGTTTCGCACACGGAATTAATATTGATGTTCTACACATTCCTGATGCAGAATTCTATAGCGTTTTATAGCAATTTTTTATCAACAACTTGATTATAAGTAGGCTTATCTTTTAGTATTCTTCAAATTCTAAGAAATAAGAGTATATATATTTCTCATTATCTACGTAACAAAACAAATAATCTGAACATAGCAACTTGATTTATTGTTTCTGGTGAAACATGATACGTATATCATAGGCTATATATTAGCAAAGTAATGATCGAGATTATAGTAAGTTTTGAAATACTGATATGAAATGTGCATTATTCCGATATGCTCGAATTTCTTAATATTTTATAAGGACTATTGCTCTAAAGTTCCGTTTTCCCTGTATTAGGGACTTATTCTTCAAAGCTCACTTTTGTGAACATGACTGTAATTGGTAATATCAATATGTATCCGGTATATTTCTAGCAATTTTGATGTATGTAACTAAATAGTTCAGGGTTATTTTTTTAATTATTGATATCAGTACGGTTTCATAGTGTACTTCATTCGCGTTGTAAGAAAAGTTGTGAGGTTTGATTATCATTTTTTCTATGTACTATTTGGGGCGGTTTGCGGGGCATTGTAGAGAAATTGATTATTTTCACTGATCTGAAGGCCCTATTGTTGCGGCTATTTCGCAATAGATGGCGCCTGCAATGACGTCAGTGGTTAGCGATTGCGCAAACTTGCTGACGTCAAGTGTTGTTCGGATTGGCGGTTTTCATTTCCTTCCCCAAAAACGGCAAGTGCAGACGAATTGTAAAGAGGGGAAGTCGCCTTGTGTCCTGCGCAACGACACATCCCGAATACCGTTTGGATTATCGGAATTCATCCCATTCTCCAAAATTGCTGTCACTTTTTTGATCAAGGTAAACAATTTCTTTAATATTTAGAAGTCGGCTCATAATTCACATTTATACAGCCGAAATGAATCATTCACAGGTCTCATTGCGCAATAATTATTTGTTGTCACAATGGCATTGCGCAAGATTTTTTTGTATGGAATCAGATCATTAAAACACGTTTATCGTTCCTTTTCCTGGCGGAATTAATAGATAACCAATGGTTTAACAGCGTTTTATTAACAGTATAAAGTAGCTAGCACATCGATCTACGCGAAAATCGAAAAATCGAAGACTATATATTACTTCTGTTCCTCAATTTCCAATTAAAAAAATCAATGAAACATGCTAAATATTTAGTATAGTGGCATTCATTTCATAGTTTCATTTGGGTATAATGGCCCACATCATGTATAGGTATTGAAATGGCCATTACAAATTGTGTAATGGCTCCACCAAAACCCATTATTATGGAAATTTCGTATAAAATTCTGCTGAAGACAGCAAGAAATATATTTCCATACAATTTATATCCCTTTTTCAATTTCGGGGTTTATAACATTTTTTACCTTCAATATTTTTTTTAAGCTACGGACATTTGGTGTAGCCTACAACATAAACCGTTGTTATGGACGGAAATGCAGCTTTCTGTCAGAACAAAGGAAGACTACATGAGTTGTGGGTTATTGTCTTTCTTTTTATATGGGCTCTGCTGACGATTTTCTCTATCCTCACGGTCTTGCCGCAGATGGCAGCAAAATAAGCCAAATATTTAAATACACAAATAGCTTCGAGAATACTCTACAACAAAAACATAACCCTCAGATTTGCATATATAATGAATGGGAGGGGGGGGGTAATTGCATCGTTTTCATTGTACATATGCAAAAATCGGCCTACTACGAGCACACACATCATGTATTAACAGTTTAAGCTGTGCCGTTATATTGATTTTCCTGAACGTGCTAACGTCGATGTTATCTGGTTTTGAAATCCAGTTTGTTGGAATTTTCCCAACGACGTACACGGTATTTATTAGAAAAGGCGCACAAAATAGTTGTATAAATACTAGTGAAATCCAAATTGTGCGCCATGTAGTACTAAACTGAACTCAATTCGTCAATCAACTGCGTTTATGCGCAATCAGCGTCTTCTTTTTCGGGGAAATTAAATTGTATTAAACAACGCATATACGTAAGTATTAAGAATGGTTTCACTATTGATTTATCAGATTTTGCGATTGATATCGTTGCACCATTAAATAAGCTTGATGAGCTTCCATTTTAGTATGGAAAACGTCGACTCAGTTTAATTTACCAGAGAATACCTCGTGCATTTATGTACTTTTATTATTACACTGTAATATATGACCCTGCGTAGAAAATGAATTCTACCTGTTCTAAGTACAAAATTATTAAAAACATATAGCTTTGAATATTAAAATCTGATAAATTCAGCGTAATTACTGTCGTATTTCCTCTACCATTCCCAATATCGCCAAGTTCCAAATGGATAATTTTTTAGGGTATTGCGCACACTTTCTTTAACTAACGAGACATCCATCGTAATTAATAATACATTAATTGAAATTGGTCCCATGATTTGTTTATCCATGTCTGGTAAATGAAATCAATTATAAATTTCACAACCCTCTAACTTTGCGATCAGTCCTTCACTGTGGGTGCTGCACAAGATTTGTGAGAACGGCGGCCATTTTGTTTCTCTTCCGGTTTACGATGTAATATTCAGTCTGAAACGATCGAGCGTCTTCATATTCCTGCCACCTTTTCACTTCAGAGAATCATGCTTTTCAATTTTCTAAACGGCTAAAATCAAATTATGGTTGCATTTCAATCACTCATTATTCCGAATCAACGTCATTAATCATATTTTTTCTTACGCATTGCCATCGTACATACATTAAACTTTTTGCTTCAGAATTATTCTCTAGAAACAAAATATTCCACCAAATTTACTACATAGTAAAGTTGTTACTTTGCTGCCAATTAATTCAAACGGTGACTTTCTATCAATTTGGAATACCCGGTTTTTATTTTAAAGCGATAGTTTAAATAATAAGCATTTATCAGGTAATTACAGTTATCACCACTTGGGCTATTTCAATTGGCTAATCCCATTTGGGCTATTCAGATTCAATCTCAAGTGCGCAAATGGCGGTCAATGGTTATCTTGACTTTTCGTCTCAACCTCTTTCAGGGAAGGATTTTGGATCAATGATCGCTGATGCGCAAAGAGTGTTTGGGACCTCATGCAACCTTTACAATCAATATTCATGCCTTTTCACTTTTTGCCAGAGATCCTAAACATTGTAGGTCTACTCTTGTATAACATTGGAACCTCTTGAAATAATTCTGAAAAGAATTTTGAAAGGATAACCTCTAATTGAAAACAATTCCATGAATGTGCTTAATGTTTTCATTTGCATGGATAGAGCGTATATTTTATAACTTTTCACATGTGCAGTTTAAGTTACGCGACGCATTGAACAAATTCGGTTGAAATCATTTCTGCATTTTGGCAATTGTGGGGATCATTAAGAACAATGACTCTAGTTTTGTGCATGCACTTCGTAATGATTGCATTAGCCTCAATTGTATACACAGTAACGCAAGTACAACATAATGAAATGAGCATTTTGCGTGTTTTGTGGTTGCTATCGAACGATCGCGTTTGACAAAAATGCAATGGTGGAAAAACTAAGCGGAGAATTGCTGTATAAATTTGCTCTTCAAATACAAAAGCAAATTACTGGTACCTTTTAATGTGGTTATATTTTCCTATACAAAATGTTTAATTTGGACGTTCATGTTTAGCAAATCAAACCTTTCTAATCGCTAGCTGGTATCATCAGCCCCATATTTGTATACCTAATGATGCATGTGCCTCGAAATATGTCAAACAACCCAATTATTGCAGAACAACCTCGCAATTTGTGGCACAATATTTTTGCGACGTATGCCTAAAAGGCGACAGATTTCGGTCTATCCAAATCTTTCCATGTTGCATGGTGAAGCCTACCCGGAAGTTTCTAGGTGTCCCAGTTAAAGGAAGCAGGGCCGGATTTTTGGGAAGCAATATCAAGAATTTTTAATACTGAATCCGTAACCAATCTAGAAGTTGGCCATAATTATAATAATATAAAATAAAACATTGGTTTGCGAGTTTAATTCGTTCCCAAAATTGTTGCTTGTACACCGATTTTTTCGTATTCCGGGTTACTCGTAAACCGAGGTTCCACTGTAATTATAATGTTTTCGATGACACTAAATGAATAAGTTATTCAAATTTTAGCGTCGCAATTGTTGCAGTCAAACCCATGGTTGCAATTTGAATGTTGTAGAACATCCTCTGATAGTCTAATTGTGCACGTTGAGAAAATATACGATTTACAAGAAAACGGAAACCGTGCAAAACTGGAACTCGTGCTATGTGAATTATTACAGAGAAGCCAAATAATATGGATTTGGTTGTCGAGCAGTTTACAAATGGGGACTTGGTGAATAAATTTGTTTTGCATCAACAACATAATGTGCCAAACCGAATCCATATGCGAATTTTAATGTTAACGAAAAACAGATTATGTGGGATATAAACAATATTTACATGGGATTTTCATGATGTTTTTAAGAGCAATACTTGAGCTAGGCCGTGCGAGTATATGGTACAGAAGTTATTTTTGAACATCTGCAATTAGTTTAGTATTTCTTCTATCACAAGAAGCCACAAAAGCTTCTTAGATCCTTGAGTGGTTTCTACTAGTTTCTACCTTGAGGTAGAACTCCAAGAAAAAGCATAGTGATGACTGAAAATACATTTCTCCATGATGCTGGTATGGCTACTGTGCAATACTTTTCGATGGCTTGAGCTTCACAGAGAAGCACTATTTGTGTATCCTTGCATAAGCTTATTCAAAATAATATCGTATATTCGTCGTACACGTCTCAAACTGTTTTAGCTGAGCCATCATGTTTATGTTCGCTTGAGAGATGACAGGTGCGTTTAATTGAATGATGTCATGCAGTAGTCATTATTCTCCTGTTACCATTTCGTTTTTAATTAGTATTATGCCTGGATGTGATAGATAATTTATAGGGAAAATAATAATTTAACCTTTACTATATGCATATTCGAAATTTCAGAAAATATATTCACATCTCATACGGTAAGACACAACTGTGTTTATTAACATGACATTTCATTTAAGACTTCGTATTTTTCCATTGAAATTTGTAATAAATCTCCTATACATTGTATCGATATGCAGACGAAATATTTATTACGTATTGTTTGATATCTTATTTCAGGATCTCTACCATAGTGCTTATGAATGTCTTTTTACAATGCATTAGCACAAGCTTCATAAACGGCATTGTAGCCCAGTGTAAATTGTTTATTATATTTCTTTTTTAGAAAACGTACGAGATGCTTTTGTGTTCGGCAAATGGCAACTTGCTTCGTGGTCTCGAGGAGGTACACTATTGATCTTGTTTTAGAAGAGACTATTATTGGAATATCGGCGGTCAACGGCCGAAATCGAATACAGCGCAGTGATGCATGCTCCAAGACGTGCCAACAGCAAGGAAGTGCGATTGGATGACAGGATGGAGATGCATGATATGCATGGCAAACTAATTGTGCAGAACGGCAGCACCAACCATCACCAAGTCTATGGCACCACGAATGTGGCTTTCGACGACACTGGCCCTCAAGCTGTCGTCCTTGGCAACGTGAACACAGCATCTTCAACAGATGCTTTAAAAGCTCTTGCAAATGTAGATGGAGATGGAGAAGACAAGGAGTTCAGGGCTGAAGGTGAAGAGCAGAGAGAATCATGGGACAGCAAATTTCAATTTCTTCTGGCACTCATTGGGTATGCTGTGGGCTTGGGAAGCGTCTGGCGATTCCCTTATCTTGCCCAGAAGAATGGTGGAGGTAATCATTTCCATTTCATATCTGTTGTCGTCTTTCCATTTGTATTTTATGTGGAAAAACACTATCAAAATGTCACCAACGAGCTTTTAAAACTGCACTTGAAAACAATGATAGTTTTGTGTAGTACATTCTTCGGGCGTGCTGCAGGCATGTGACATCCTAAAACTTCATAAGTGATGCGGTATAAATGTAAGCTGCATGTCTGCGGCAGTTTTGAAAATTTTAGTTAGGGAAAGTATACCCCGTATTACATTGTCTATTTAGCCGACCAATTGCATTTATAGTGCAAATTATAGGACTCGTAATGGAAGTGATTTAGAAAAGTAATATTGAGAACATCAATTTATATGAATATTGTATTATAAAGAAAAATGATTTTTAAATTTTACGGAAGAAATTTAATTACTAGCTCTATTTTGGTCAGGTCTAATGTTGCTGAGCACTTCGATAATAACTTTTGGCCTGCAATAAAATAGAATGAATGCACAAATTATATAGTGATTGTGTAAGAGAATTTCATGGCCTTAGTAAATAAGATGCTGGCAGGAAGTGGTAATCAGTTATTGTCTATTACATTAACTATGCCAGCAAAATATAAGCTTGCCATTTCGTTTGCATATGGTCGCTAAAAGTTTTACATTCTCTAATTTTCGACAAGTATTTAATGCGGTCCAAATTGTCCAATCCGAAGACAGTAAAGCTTTCTCAGCTAGGCATTCTTTCGTAGCCTCGTTGGTAATGCCGATTTTCAATCGTTTATTGTAATAGACGATATTAGTGTTTGTCCCACCTAGTTGCGTGCATTAATGGCATCTCTTCTTCTACACACCCATCCTCCAGAGGATTCACTTTTTTGTTGACTTCACTTGATACAATTGAATATTAGGGTAATTCATCCAAAGAGGCTTGAGAATTATTTCCTGCAAAACTATTTGTCATCGAATCACAAACTTAAGTGTTCTGGAAAGCTTATATCCTATATTTTTTATTACCTGAATCCACTCACCTAAATACACTGCATAAAAAGTTTAACGTGCAGGCAAAGCTTAACAACAAGTGGATAAAAAGGTTTGC
>WWPM01013340.1:0-38513 GCA_023279145.1 Glomeris maerens | reverse complement strand
GTAGGGAATTTGATTAGTTGGGACAGTTGCTGCTAGATGGCGCACTTATTGCAGGTTGTGTTCTGGCCAGTATAGTGATGAGGCTGTCTTAATCATTACCCTACTTCATATTTCTTGAGAAATGCCCATTTTTCATTGATTTGATAATATATTCGCTCAGGAAATGCATTAGTATGAGTTTGTAATTTAATTTGGTTACATGTCCAAGCATTTTCGACGACAATCTTCAATTTTGGACTAAAATTTGCATTCCGTCCCTTGTAATCAACGTCGTTTTGTGCGCTCGCCACCTGGTGCAGGAATGTAAAAAAACATTTGGAGTAGTACGAAAAATGAAAGTAAAGAATAGAGTATAAGTGACATTTTCTTTGACAATTCACAAATTATATTGGACATAACTCAGTGTGTGACCGTCTCTACATTCAGGATAAATGATGCTATTGGAACTTGGTTTACGTGACTCGAGTTACAAGGTCTCAGCATAAGTGAAACATTACAGTTGCCCATTGCCACGCCCCTTTTTTGTTGAGCACGCCCATGGGACGCCATCATAGTGTTATGTACAACTGCCTTGCTGCTGTTCAGTAGCAGTGTTTGTCTCTGCAGGGCTAGGTACAGTACATGACCTAGCAACACTGTACACCTAGTGTTGTCTGACGTCAAATCGTACCCATGACGTCATAGCGTACTTCGTTCATTTCCTAATAGAAGCCAGACAGTTGCCACCATTTTATTAGTTTAAAATGCAAGTTTCTCAGTATCAGTTCGCCTTTATTATTATGAGCAACTAACAATTTTAAATTTGGTTTATTATATTTTTTTTGTAATCATCGCATTCGCGCCAACTTGAAATCGATACGTATTCGGTTTACGTCAGCGATAGGCTATACCGTGAACCGCAAATCATATTTATACGGCTGTAAGGTAAAGAGATTTGGGTGGCAAAAATAATATATCGATCTGATCCTAAAATCCAAGGGACTTTTTTCTTTTTATTTGTAAAGGTCCAGTTATCGGCCAAGTGCACCTTTTTGCAATTTATGACCATGCCCACATTCGCTTATGGCCAACATTTTCAAATCCATTTTCTTACTCCCTACAAAGCCACTAAATCTGCTGTGTTTTTTTTGTTGTATCTATTTTGGAAAGTTGAAGGAAAAAATCTGTGAGGGTTTTTTTTTAAAGGGATAATTTGTTTTAGGCGATGAAAACGTTGAATGTTCGTCAAGCGAAACAAAACCTCCACACCCTCACACAAGAATTACTGAACGAAATGACCATAAAACGACCGTAAATTTTGTCGCTAAAGTACAAATATAGGACCCATATAACATAGACGACTTTAGGGACCTTTTTGGTTCACCTGGGACAAGAAGGAAAAACGACCGAGTTGCAGTAAATTCCACACAAATGGCTTTAAATTAAGGTGAACTCCATTTTTTTGTCTTTCTTTTCTCTCTCTCTCGGATTTAATGTCTTACTTTATGACTCATTATTCACCTTAAAGTGTACTAATATCGTGGCTGAATTGCAAATGCCAGCTTTAATTGTGCCCTAATTTGCAGAGGTGCTTTATGAAAATTGGTGAAATTTAAGTTTCTGTTGCAGACTATGATTTATACAAAATTGAAGAATTTTCTATATTATCGTCAAATTTTTTTGAGCTTTAGTTTGCTAAATTAGTGTTCTGTGTGGAATTTTGGCAACAAATTCATGTTTTTTTGGCATGAATTTCCCCTACATTAAGTTGATTTTGAAAGAAAAGTTTATTTAATGAATTAAAGCTTTCAGCATTTTTACTGTGTGCAGAAATTATCACTTGAGCTTTTCCCAAATCCCTGTCTCACAGCTATAATAAATTTCCCAACACAGATTTCAGCCGCAAATTGTTCTCTTGTGACACACTTTTATATGTTAAATGTCGACTTGGTTATTTGGATATTTCAACAAAATCTGCGAGGGGAGGAAAAAAAAAATATAACCCGGATTTGGCAAATGGAACATTAAAATGATAGCTGATAATGGAATCAGTTTTGAAATCGGAAAATGATTAGATTATACGTAATTGTACCCATAAATGAAACATATATACTAAATTCAAATTCAGAGATTGTACAATTTGTATTTCATATAATAAAGCTAAATTAAAGCTGCATTTAAATTATTGCAAGTATTGTTTCAAAATTTTCTACTATTCTGCCATTTCTTTCAAATTGCTCTAACATAATTTGTCCAAACGTCCCCGATAATTACTCTAGTTAGTTCATTTACGTATTATCAATGGAATTAATATTAACTATAATACTAAATTTGATTTTCCAAAATGCTTTGCAAATGAAGAGTCAATAAATGTGAATACATTGATTATTATTTTTGTTGTGCGTTTGGGCATGTGCCTTAAGAGATCAATAGCTCATTTGCTATGTGTTCCATCGTTCAGCTGTGATTGGTGGTAATATTGGGGCTATTTGATATCGTCACTGTTTTCTTACATCCCCAGAAGAGAGATGTCACACTACTTCCTTCTTCTTTTTATTCTTTTTCTTTTTTACCTCCATCTTTCGCCCCACCTTTTCCTTTTCCGTCTTCTATCTGTCATCGACTTTTTCAGTGACGTCACGATGACCTAGCACTTTTTTTTCCTCCCTTTTTCTTGATCCCTTTGGGCGCCAACAGTCGTAAATATTCAATTGCAGTATACAGTTTTATACGGACAGCACAATGCAATGTGCCAATGACGCAGGTGTGTGTGTTTGTGTGTCCAAGTTGACGCACCAAACAACCCATGATGCATTTATCTGATCGGAATTAAAATCAGCAACAACGACATCTTTTTTTTTTTATCGGGTTTTTGTGTCTTTTAGTTCGGCTTCACTGCTTCACGTCGAAAGGGTCGCTTTTAGGTTGGGCTTCGCATCAATGCACTGCATATGAAAATACATTTGGAAATTCGCCGAGTTTCTCTTATTTTATCACAAGGCAAAAAATACAAACAAACCTTGCTGTGCTAATGTATGTCCCTGTCATTTGCAGCCCGAAGTATTGATATAAATGTGTCATGTTCCTGTCGCAATATTGTATGCTTCATTAACTGTGAGAGAAGCAGAGAAGCAATAGTCCATTTGTGTTAAGTAAATTAGATGATCCTTCTTTATTTTGCATGCAGATAATTTTGTTTATTGACACAATACAAATACAGGATATAAATAATGCAATATGAAATAGACGAGGAACAAGAAAAAGTGTGTTAAAAAATAAGCATTGATTGGGAAATTACAGTGTCAAGTTTGTGCATATTAGGCATTTGAGAGGCAAATTTATAGTTTGGTTTCGCTATAAATTTCTACAAACTGCAATGGAGTAACTATTTTTTGTTGCTGCTATATATCTAATATTAGAGAAACGGTTTACGATTGAGGTAAAAATGTGACTGCAGATAACTTGGCCGTTTATGCGGCTTCTGCCCTATCTTATTTCCCGTGCATATAAAACGGGAGTAGATTTATGAAATGCAGATTTGACCAAAATTATGTTTTTTATCTATCTCTTCTTTTTTAACTTGACAATATTTTTTTCCCTGCGGGAAAGAACATGCAAGAAGGATACTACGTTGTTAAAATGACCATTAAATATCCAGGAAGATAATACTAAGTAAATTGCCAGATATATACAGAAAAGGTATTAAATTTTGTCCAATTATTAGAGAAGTTCCAATTCAGAATTTGATTTATCCCATTGTAAATTATGTTTAAAAAAAAACAAACTTGGGAAAGCTTGAAAATTAAACAAATATGAAACTTGAAGATATGGTTTTTAAATACAGATTGTAATTAACAAATTCACAACTGTGTCCAGTTTTCTAAAGTATAAGTTTTCAACTGTAATTTTGAAGAGAAAATAAATTACGAATAATAAATAGTTTATCGAAATTGAATAACAATTTATGAGATGTCTCCGATTGGGACTGCTCCACCATCTAGGGCCTTTGCTAGCATATTGAGGCATTGGGCAGCTCGTATATGAATAGCAAATTACTCTCTTATCAACACAATTCCGAGTTTGTTGCTGTTATAGCGATTCGAAAGACTGCAATTAGTTTCAATTTAAGTAGTAAACAATGTTTTTCCGTTGTGATAGTAGTATCGGCCCTATAGTTGGTCTTAATCCTACTTTGATGCTTTTCATGGCCGGATTTGTACGTGTTTGTGTGTGTGTGTGTGTGAATGATGATAGAAATAGAGATTTTCGGGTCGTTTCATGGGGTAATTTGGTGTGGTGTTGTTTCTTTTCTTGTCATTTCTTTTCCTTGCAGCTGCACTTATTTGACTCGATCGTCTTTCACTTAAGCCCCTTCCCAACCCACACCCCCTGACTCGAGTTTTGCTCGTCTTGATTAAACCTTGAAATGGGAACAACAGCATTGATTGGGTTTTGTCAGATTTAGTCGGATTTAAAGACTCGTTGCCTTTGCTGTTTTCTATTTGCACGATGACAACGACGCTGCATCCAGAAACAATGGCCCTAGTGAAAAGCAAAAATCCAGTGCAAAGCCAACGGGCTCATGACGTCATAAGCCTTATAATTGCCACTGGATTTTTGTTGTGTAGTGCAGAAAGGGGCTCTTTGCTCATAATGGGAATAATAAAGACAAGATTTATAGGTGAAGGTGTTGATGATGATGGTATGGACTATATGCATACATTATGCAAACATAGTAATAGTGAATATTGTTTCAGCTTTGAACATTGTTAATTTGGAGCTCCATTTTGGTCCTAACATGTGACGCGTTTGTTTGAATAGAGTATATGCGGCAGTAAACAGCTGAAACGTGCTTTTTCTTGATTTGATTTGGGACAAGTGGGAAGTCTGCGTTCAAATAAATGTGACCGGTTTTGATAAGAATCCTGTTTTTATTTGGTGCAATTGCGAGTTCAAAAACGAAAAAAGCTTTTCTCGACTTGTTTTTAGCATCATCTTTAAAGTACTTCGTAGTGCAGTGTGAATTCTGCATATAACAAGAATCTTATTCAATAGCAGCAATAAAAGCTGCATGAATTGATAAAGTTACTGGGATTAATTATGTGTTCAATATCATTAACGTATATATTTGTATAAAAAAATTTACTAATTTTCCACCTTTGCAAATGCTGAGTAATCTCAGCTGTAGAAAATGAGGGAATAGTTAAGCAATTTGCAAATACAAGGGAGAATCAAGTTTAACTTTAATGTAAATTAATTGGGAAATTTTGTGTTTGGTGTATAAGTGTTATTAAATTTAAAAATTAATTAATCTGTATAAAAAGATAGAACTGTCAAGAAATTAGATGCGTAAAATTTCACAATAAATTTGAACCTTCATTTGAACTGTAATGATAATTAATTGTTGATAATTTTTTTCCTCCCAAATGCGGAAATAATGTTTCATTTTTAACGAGTTTTTCTAATATGATATATCTGTGTTAATTCCTATCTTGAAATTCTGTTTGCACATTCTGTGATTAATTCTTACTCGATTTGTCTGCCAAGTTTTCAATTCAAGTTTTCTGGTGCGTTGTTTTGGAAAAGGGGAAAGATAAAATGAGGATTTTGGATGAATGAATAGGGGGAAATGTGACAAATGCAATGACACCGCACACATACACATAGTCCTTGTATTTAATTCAGCTCTTTATCAGCTGCTCGCATTTAATTGCAGACTAAATTCTTGAGCCGTTCTACTTTTCTAAAGAAAAGAAAGCGATAATCAAGGAGGAAAAGGAGTTTGATGGGTCCGACAATCTTTTTTTGTGTGTAGTGGGGACTCATCTGATAATTTAACGGCATCCTATTACCAGGTCGTGCTCTTGACAGCTTTTATCGTTCGCATCAAGTGAATTATTAGAGATGAAAAAAAATGCTTTGTCATCGACACGCCCCCTTCCATTTTTTCCTTCATTGTCATCAAAAGTTGTGAATAATCGACTGAACATCACATGTCCATTGTATACTGTATACCAATTTCCCAAATGTCAGAATGCTGTTGCTTATGAACTTGGGTGATAATGTTATTTGGACCGAATTATATACCGACTTTTTGCCAATAGATGGCGCACATGTCTACTGTAGTGTTACATTTGCATATAGAAAATTGTTTCCAGTGCCAAAAGTATGAATTTGAAAATTTCACTATGTCTATTCAATGGTTATATTGATAGTTAGCAGTAATTAACAAGTTGGCTGGAAAAAAGAAATTAAATATGGCTGCCATTATGAGGAGGTCTCCACAACATGACACTCCCATTAAATGAAGAGTAAATTTGATTTTTCATGTAATAAGACCTCTGTGTTCCAGCTGATTAGGATTTGTGCATGATTGGACTGCAGTATAGGATATAGTACAGTATTTGTTAGCGGATTGTGGCGCCATCTATAGGGCACACACAGTTTGTTGATAACAAGAAATCTGTTGAATTGCTTGCAGCAAATAAATGAAGGAAAGGAATTTATAGCAACGCATCAGATGCAATTTATTACACTGCAAATGTGATGCCTCTGTCCAGATTTTTCACTTTCGGCCCATTGATTCGCTCCAATTTATCATTGGACACAAAATTAATCCCATGGTTGGGTCAGGTGATTCAAGTGAGTGAAGGGTATGAGTGACAATAAATAATGTGCTGTACAATCAAGCCCCTACTAATACTGGGTCCAATTCTGGCGGTAAAACGTGCCAAAGTCGGTAAGGACACTAAGAAATTAACCAACGTGGCCCTTTGCAATCAGATGCCTTGCTGTTGGTGTCACCCAGTAGTCGATCCATATATAACAGTGACGAAATCCAAATATACTGCCTTATTGCTACTGCTTGATCCACTCGGCGATTGTGAGGGGTGAAAGGTCACAAGGGCAGCCATTGGACAGTCATGGGTCAGACTGGCCAATCGGATTTACGAACCACGGACCCGGCTTATTGGCCATTTTTCACACTCGGTGCAGCTGTTTTGAATGCAAGTCACCTCCTAGCATCTTTTTCTATCTCATCTCTTCTTCCCCTCCTTCCTTCTTTATTCTTTCTTCTGCTCAGTACTTTTCTTCTTCTCTTGGGGGGAAAAAAGTGGTGAATTTACTCCCAAGTTGCTCCCATAATGCGCCAGTGGACATGGTACAATGATAGCCATGCAACCAGTTATTATGAAATCTAAATGTAAAATTTTATATAGACACCTATTTGCTTTTACCTTTCTGCTGCTTCATCGAAATAACATTAAGATTGCAAAATATAGTGTCTTAAAGCAGACAATATACGATTCGCATGTGACTGACTGATTATACACGAGAAATTAATTACAGTATTCCATGCATTTTAGTAAGAATTATGCTGTAAATAGGCCCTATTAACATACATCATGTTGAAACTTTTCCAGCAGCATGTTCCTATTAAGGCATTCATTAACGCTGTCTACTTGTACGTCAAGTTGCTACAAGACATATTCGCATTTATCAATTTGCCACCAACCGCATCTTTCTAGTACAAGCCGATTTAAAGTTATAGCCAAAAACGTGAAAAACACAGCTACTAGGTGTCATGGCGGCGGTGAAGCGTTCGAAAAATTGGAACGCTTTTCTTTGAACGTGTTTTTCTCCACGATGGCTTGGCGTAGAAAGATGGGATTTTCTACGATCGCTATATTTCTACGTGTCCTTTGTCGCTTTGCAAAGACGAGGATTCTGGGGAAAGAGAGAAAGATTACGGGTCATCGTTTTCAAAAGCCAACTCCTACTGACTTTCTAATCGCGGCAGTTTGATCCGTAATCGCGGCACGTCGCGAACGGAAACGGAATGCGATTATGAACGCGTTTTGCGGGCTGACCTTTGACTCTAGCATTGCTAATGGCCCTATGCAAATGAGAGGGAGAGAGAGAGAAGCTTGAGGTGATTTATTGGACGATGGCAATTTAGGCTGCAATTATGCCGCTTGGCCCCGGTAAAAGCGCATTTTTATGGAGCGTGCGCAAAGAATTCCGCTGACTTCTAGCTCTCGGGTCCCTTTGCCTTTTTGCTTGCCTTCATGGGCTCAATAGTGGATTTTTAATAGACACGATGGATGAGATCAGAGCTAAATTGCGTTTTCCCCATGCAACCAGAAAATCTAGGACTTGAGTAGTAGTACGCGTGGTAATTTAATTTGCTTTTATCGATTATGCAGCCGCTGCGAGGCCAGGAAATCTTCCAATATACTGCTGTATGTATATTTATTTGTGTTGATGCGAGCCAGCTCGATTTTTGGTATATACTATATACAAAGTTATCACCTTTGGGAGATCTGCAAGTCTGCATCTTGATGCAGATAGGATTTCAGCACCTCGGGGTTTTTTTCTCTCTATCTCTCATGTTTCACTCCGTATGAATTATGAGCATGTTGCGGTGTATATATATATATATACATTCCTTCCTAATACGGTTTTAAAATGTTTGAATAAATTTCCCATATAGTCTCTGTGGAATTCGCATGTAGAAGCACCAGGGCATTTTGGTGCATGTATCAGCGACAAATTAAACTTGTCAGCGGATGTTTGATAAAGTTTTCAGCTGCAGGAAATTCGCTTCATGGCTTCTGCACGGAGAGTGAACATTCAACGATCAGTAGATATTTGTCGATATTTTTTTTTACATCCATATTCAAAATTGAGTAGTTTTATGTATATATGCGATCAAACTTAATACACGCTGAAATTCCAAACTACTACCGGTTAGAATTTAGACATTTAGACCTAGAATGTATCGCATTTCTATTTACAAAGTAGATTTATCACAATTCAATAATTTTGAGGAAAAAAAAATATATTGAAATTTATATGGAACAAGCCGGGACCCGGCCACGCGTTGCTGTGGCTGAATTGTGTTTCTGGTATCCATTGGTTTAGAGTGATTTGGTGGGGGATGAGATTCATGCGACGGAATCATGGTGTAAGGTTTCATGTGACCGTAGCGCCATGTGGTGGACAATGTTTTTAGTCACTCCGTGTTCACGAACTGGGTTGGGCATCGATAACCGGCGATGTGATCGATAATGGTGGGCTCCGCTCAAGCCACGCCCTTCCGACGACCCCGCCCATGAACTTGCATGTGCAGCAGGGCCGCCATGTTTTCTGCTGAGATACAGGAGGCCGACTTCTATGCAGGTTTGGAGACCCTTTTGGGGAAGGTGGTTGGGGTTTCTTGGTGTACGAACCTTGTGCTGGTTGGGACGAACGCAACCGGCCATAGATGATCGAAATCGGTGGAGCCGTTCGGAAGTGATGTGAAGACAACGGATTTATGATTTCTGTAATTAGTGTTTTTAATTCAATTATATTCATAGAGAATAATCGTAAGAATAAAATAAATACAGTATAATTTTGAATTAGTATAATATTCCTTAAATTAGTACTATCTTTAATTGAAGAATATATTATTAACAATTCAAATAATTTACTGAATCCAAAACGAAATTTCTGGTTGCATTGTACAGCATTTGAAATTGAAAGTAGACTAGGAACTAAAATTACTTAATCGATTGTATGGTCATAAAAATATTAAGCAGATTTGAAATAAGAGGTTTTTAAAATTAAATCTTAAATGTAAGTTTCTTAAATAACATTGTTTTTGCTAAAATTAACATTTACATAATAAAGTAGTTTTTTGTTTGTTTTGTTGTTGTCTCATAATACAACTTTTTGGGATTAATGATATTGCTATTAGGGTATTATATTTGTATTGGGCGTGGAATTTTTCCCAGAAATTCGTATCGATGTAATTGGAGAATTTCCGCTCGTTTTGATGAGTTTAGGGTCAATAAAGGGAAAAGACGTAAGAAAGTCAGAAAGTTTTTCGCACGAAGATGCACGCGAGTCAATAAGGGGGATTGACTGGTGGTTTTTGCTGCTCTCAGCATCCTGTTGCCATGGCAACTTGTCTTTGATTGAATAGAGAGTCCATTCTTCTTGGAAACCTTCATCGTTATTGCTTAATAACGCCGCCTTTAGCCGCATGGGGGCGCTCTCGGCCCATTGTTTCGTTCTAGTAATGATATCATAAAGACATGTTGGACCAAAAAAATACGCCCTGTTTAAACAAAAGCCATATAAAGAAATAAATTCATCTGTTTGCGACGGAATATAATTGGTTTTTGTCATGTTGATGATTTATCCACGCACAAGTGATTTACGCTGGCTGAATGAGAAAAGAAAGAGAGTTCAGAAACCCGAGTTGTTCCAGGAGTATTTTTTATTTTTATATACTTTTTTTTCATTTTTGGCTTGGTTTCACAAAATGTAATTTTGGATCAAGGAACTCTGGGAACGATAATTAGTCGCGTGCCGAACTGGAAACTTGACATTTTCCCCCAAAATTCCCCATCAAGTATCAAATATCTTGGCTTAAAGTTGCTGTCACATAATTAATATTCAGTGGATTTGTGTTGCTCTTATTATTCGAATAAGTTTTAAAAGCAATCATTTGTCGTATTATCGTTTTATTTCTTACTGTTTTTTCAGTTTTGTTTTCTTTAAATTCATATTTCTTTCTTAGTAGTATAGTATTAAATGAAATGAATATGACGAATGTTAGTTACCTTCATCTTTTCATATTGACCATCACCTTGTTTATCTTCTTCGTCATCAACATCATCTTTCTTAATCATATTTTTTCCCTCCATCTTCATTACTTTTAAAGTTAATTTCAGTGAGCTTAATCAAAATTTCCATTTTCATACAAGTAGCTATACTCTGAACTCCAAACAAACCCGAATAAATCTTCAAATCTTTCCATTCCCCAGTGGGAAAAATAGTTGCAAATATCCATAAAATAAAGTTTTCCCGTTTTCTTCTTCTTATAAAGCAGATTCATATCTGTATATAGGCCTACTATATTAAATCCTGTAGGAATTCACTTTATTTCCATGACAGTTTCAAATTCCCAATATCTGTCACTCATATCACAATGTCAACGTACTAAATTGATTTGAATTCACTAAAAAAATCGTGTAATGTTCTGAAAATATTGTAATTTCGCTCTGTTTTGATATTACAACTTCCTGTTGAGATTAAATTTAAATAACATTCAATGTTAGCATCTTATGAAATACTAACTCTGGAAGTTTTACTTGAACAAGTTGGAAATGTTAAGCATTTATTGTCATCTATATGATCTGTTTATTTTTCGAGGAAACATCCTAAATAAACCTGTTGTGCTTTTCTATCACCAGGGAGCGTTGTGTAAAGCTGGGGGAAAAATATATCTAGTATCTTTGGTATTGAATGCATAAATATTAATAAATAATCGATGGTGGCATATTTAAATAATCGAAAATTCTGGTAATATTTTGCGAGTAGCGCACATAATGTAAGCCCATGGTATACTGTACATGATGTTCAACACTTTGAATAGGAAAAGAAAATGTGTCTACTTGCACCATTTTCTCCCCTTATTTTTATTGCCAGAAGATAAGGAAGTGATCTCAATATATGCATTTTATTGCGACTTTCTCGTTTTATTCTTCACACTATTAAACAGAGTAACGTACTGAATAAGATGAATGCTGTACAACGAGTTCATCACACGCAACTTGTGCATGACAATTTGCCATATTACCCATAAAATGTTTAAGTTGGTTGTGAAACTCGAAAGTTGCTTGTAGAATTAATTTTATAAGCTGGCATTAAATTTCCCCCCCGTTCAACTGTTTATTTTCCACCGGTTGAATTATTCATGTAACTTAACAGGAAAGTGAATAGTACAATTTTTACAACGTATATTAAAAATTAATTGACAAATCCATTATGGCTTTCAGCCTGGAATTCAATCTTGCATTGAAAATATATTAATAGTTATTGCATTGTGATATTGGTGTTATTCTCACTTAATTTGCAATTATTTCCGTCCAGCAATGAATTTTTTCACTGCGCCTATATAATATCGATTTCTATTCACCAGTTACAATTGATTAAATTAATAAATCTGTTGGCTATTGAAGAAGTTGCGTTTTAGCGCCATCTCTTGTGCAAAGCGTGCATCTTATACATATTTTAGTTTTAGATTTGTCTTTATAATTTACAAAATAGCATTGAAATAAAATAATAACTAGATCTTTAATTTGTGGTTTTTTTATTTAGAAATTAATATGACTGGCAACATTTCCTAAATTGAAACTATGTATGCCCCCTATTGGCAAAGCTAACAAACGTAGTTTTTGAATGGCCTTGAAGGCGCGCATCAAGGCCAAATTTGACGTCATAAATAGATTAATTTCTCCAGTGTGTAGTCCAACTTTGCGCAGACGCACAACTCGCCCAGAATCGTCTCTGTCAATGTTATTTCCAAATAGGCAATAATTTGTTTACACCCTTAATGTAGTAGTAGTAACAGCTGTTGCCATGTAGTAAACAAGCAATGCTTAATGTCAAGAGTCAAACAAATTAATTAGTGAGCATCACACATTTTCCCACTCTTCCTCTCTCATTCATTCTCATGTTAGTAACTGTGTGGAAATTGAAACAAACGTTTCAAATTGTTTACTGCAATAACCGTGTTGAGTTATATTCTGTATCGTAAATAAATTCAATATTCATTTTAATTGTATGTATATATTCATTTGTATATAGTATTAAAGTTGTGGGAATTTCTAAGGAAAATCCTGGCTTGTTTAAGGATTATTATAAACACAATTTTTATTAAACGATTTAAGAAAGAAAAGAATGAAAGTGTTCATAAAATCTGAGTTAAATTCAATTTTGAGCTTTAATAAACTTGCATGTCTGATTTTTAGAAGCCAAATGTCAGTTTTTTAAATTGGAAATATTTGTTGTGGTGTTTGTTGTAAGTAATAAATGTAATGCAATTTGAAGAACCTGCTTTCAAAGCCATTCATAAAAATGTGGTATATATGAGTATAACATAGGGAAACTGATTTTATAGTATCAGACTTTTCATATTTTGCCTATTTTAAATGATCTTGACTTCTCCTTATACATGCAGTATATGTAACTGAAACAAGTCATCATCTTAAATCTGTTTCCTTTAAGTAAAGAGGTTTTTTTTAGTAAGATTCGTAGCTCAAATTGTAAAATACAAATCAGTTTTAAATCTTCTATAAGATCTGATATAATAATCACCTTTCCTGATGATTGTAATTCCTTTTGACTAGTAAGCCTATATTTATCTGCAAATACTAATTCCAAAAAAGCCTGTTATTTTTGTAATATAGCATTTCAAACTGATAAATGCAATTTGTAATCTGTCAAAATAACTTGCCATTCTTAATAAACATCAATTAAGATTGAACAATGAAAACACTATAGGAGTATAGATATTTAATTTAATTTCCCTCTATATGCAATACAGTGTACAATATAGGTTAAGCTGTACTTGACATTGCTCCTGTCCCCAGTTTATGGGTTCACTGCTTATATCCCACTAATAGCAAGTCTGCTTTTTATACGTGGTGATTTGTAAAAGTTCTACACGAGATTTTGGCTTTTGCTCGTAAAAAAAGAAAAGAAAAGAAAAGGGTTTTACATTTTGAAAAGAAAAATAACATAAAATAGAAGAAAGAGCTAGGGGTGGGGCCGATATTAAAACGCCAACTAATCCTTGGCAATAAAAAACTTTCCCCTTTCTATACCTATGTTCCCATATACCTACTACTATAAATGTATTTTCAGACAGAGAATTTATTAAAGGTCCCAGCCAAGACGAATGTTTCCTCTATAGAAATGGGAGCTGGGAAAATGTTGCCAGATAATATCCTATGTAGTTTGATGGAGTGCTTGGTTTGTTGGGTGGGCAGGCACAGATGCTACTGTTTTTCACTCTCTCCCTGTATTTTTTTTCTCTCCCCCCTAGCTACACTTTCTCCTCTTATTTCGCTTTCTTTATCCGAAATTCAAATGCGGCTTTATCGCCTTGTCGATCGTTGTTTTTCTTTCTTTTCTTCTTCTTCTTCTTCTTCTTCTTCTTCTATTGCTTGTTCCTTTGACAAATGCGAAGCGTAATTGTCAATTATGTAGCAGTGCAACGAACAGAGGTAAAGTTGGGGAAAATATGAAGGCGAATGGAAATTTGGTTACATACTGTCATCATTTGATAAGAGAGGATCGAAGGAGATGTCCAGAATATCTATCGGGTGTTTTGTCACACAAAAAGAAAGAAAAAGATGTGATGATCAAGTTTTAACGAAGCGTTGAGAAACAATTTTGAGGCTCAAAGTGTTTGGTCCGCGGGAAAACCTCATTACAGGGGTCGCTTTTGCTTGTCGCTTGTAGGAGGGGAAATATTTATGCGGGAAAAATAATAATCAACCCTGAAAGTTGACATGGAACATTGCACTCAATTAGGTACACATAATGTGTACTGTTTTGCAATGTCAGGACAGGTTTTCGTCGACAACTTTCTTTCACATTATCTGGAAAAAGAAACATTTGCTTTGAAATATGTTATTGGAATAACAGACAATAAAATAATTGTCACTAAATTTGGGATAACAATTCCTGCAATTAAGTGCTGTCTTGTCTTGGGTTTTCCTTTTCTGTGTCAGCATTTTTCAGTTTTTTTGTTATTTTAAAGGTGACCTGACAAGGTTTTGTAACATTCTCTGAAAATGACACTGTATAACAATCACCACAAAATAAGGGAACTACTTTTTGGATTCGTTTTTTTAAATAATATTATTTTACGAGATATTTGGAGGCAAATTGGAGTAAAGAGTGAAATGTTTGCACATGCGCAGTTGAGTTGATGACGTCACTCAATGACGTTGACTACAAGTATGGAAAGCCTACTTGCTCAAACCAGTTCTGAGCACATGTGCACGATCCGCCATTTCCCCTCACTATTGTTCGGGCCTTTTACTGCTACGGATGGCACCCATACATGTAGAAATTTGACACTTAGCAGGTGTATCTCCCTATCTACACCTGCTAACTGTCACTCCACTGTAGCAAATTCAACTGCTCACAGTTTGAAAATGGCTGCACAGAAAAATCTGAAAATTTGCAGGAAGGTTCCACATTATGTTGAATATATTTCCTTCAAATTTCATAAATATTAAAAGTGTCGGAAATTGCCAAGTCAGGTAACCTTTAATACTAAAGGTGCCCCTACACAATCAAGCGGATTGATCAAATGCTTGAGGAAATTGATTGTATCAAGCGTGATTGATGGTGTAGAAGCCCATTTGACGCTTGAAGCAAGCGTTGACGGTGAATGATAGAAACTCTGAATGACTCAAGCGGATGATCAAGCGGCTTGATAGTCTAGGGCAATTTTTGACAAGTATTGCATCAGTCACTCGGTGGAAACCATGGCGTCAACTTCCCAAACCACGTTTCACGAAAGCTCTGAGCGGGAGTTTATTAGTTTATTAATTTATTAATTGATTTATGTATATCGCGATTGTCCGGAGTTGTGGAAAGTAAAAAGTAAAGATTATTTCAATAGAAATAAAAGAATTGCGGCGCTTGAAAAAATTGTGGGCGCATTGAGAAATCTGAATTCGACACCATTGTACAGAAATGATGCGAAAAAGGGAAAGCACGATCGCAAAACACACTGTTCCACTTCTCTGCATCGATTGACAAGAGAGTTTTGATCAATAGATTGAAGGGTTGATTGAAGCACGCTTGAAGCTCCCATCAATCGGAGGGTCAAGCATTTGATCAAGCCGCATGATAGTGTAGGGGCACCTTAAGACGACAACTGAGAAGAAATTATTATAAAATTTGTAAAATTGTAAGTATAATATTTTGGAAACAATTTCTGTAATTAAAAATTTGCTTATTCTTTATTATTCGTTACTTTTAATTGAAAAAGTTGCTATATATAAACCGAGGCTAATATTCTTATTTAGTCAAATCACACGGTCTTGTTCACAATTTTAATTGTATTTGTAAGTTACGAGGGAATTAAATGGATTCCAGGAAACTGTACCACATGCTATAAATCATTTTTTATCAAATACCGACTGAGTGCACTCCTTATAAAGCTTTATGTATTTGATTTGCTAGTGCAATATTGGATCGAAATCTTACATGGCCAAGCTTTTTCCTACCTCAAATGTATCGTAATATTGAACGGGGTTTTTTTTATAGAAAATATAAAAAGAAACGATATTTCTTCCACTGAAAACGAAGAAAGCCCCGAATGTTTTACTGCCAACAAACTTTGCTCTTACAATTTCTTCCTTGCATGATGTATGTTCATTATACTCATTTTTGATGTCGACTTGAATGAAGAATTGTTCTCCCTTGCATTTGCATCTAATGGACATTCGCAGTGTTATGAAGATATACAGCAATAAATTAAAAAAAGGAAGTAAAATAAATCGCATTGGGCATTTTCAGAGTTTGTATATAGCACATTGGATCAAATTGATGTTTTTTTGTGTATGTTGAAGGGAATTCCGACTTTGCATTGTGACACAGGTGTTGTCAAAGTGTATAGCAATTTCCATATGCAAAGGTTTAGGATATTAACTTGGGGCACATTGAACGCTCCTTCAATGGATGATTGATGTGATAATTTGAATTTGAAGAAGCAATTTTACATACTCTCTATGCTACTATAAATATCCTTGATTTCTGTTAAATTCGCACAATAGCAAGTGTTTCTTTCAAACCACTTGCAAATACCAATAATACACAAAAGAATGCTAGTTAGTTGTTGAGGTTATTTAGTGAACAGTGATAATTATGATTAGCTTTGCTTATTACATGGCTGTCATTTTTTATACTCGATTTAAACGTATTTTCATTTCATGCTTGGTGTTTAGATTAATTAGTTTTGTTCATAAAAACAAGATGGAGTAAGGAATGTTGCAGTTGCTTAAAACAATATAGTACCTATGTGTAAATCGATTTAATGAAGTACTTAAAATGGCAATAATACATTTAAAGATTCGATATACCCAAATGTTGATAATTATGGCTGTTATTATTTAGAGTGTTTATTATCAACTGAAATTTAGCTAGTCCTATGTCAATTTTGTATTCGTTATCATACATTTATTTATAATTTGAGATTATATATTAGTTTGGTTTGAATAAAATAGGAATAAATGCATAATATATAGATTGCTGTACGTGTATAGAAATCGTTTCTACGGTTATTAAAACAAGAAAAAACCCCACTATTCATGAGGATTATAAGGTGTCAGTTTAAATATATACATTGTATATATCCCTAACCTGAATAATATAGGCCTATCTATACCAGCATGTTCTCGTGTCTCAAAGCATCGTGGTTATTTTTGCTTAAGACGTGGCATGCAATAAAGATTTTGATGCAAATTTGCACTAAGTGTATGCATCATTCGTTGCAGCTGGTCCCACGTCAGCCCCGTTGAACGCAAAAGAGGAAGAAGAAGGAGGAGAAGAAGAAGAAGAAGAAGTAGAAGGAAAGGAGGAGGAAGAGGAAGAAGAGGAAAAGGAAGAAGGAGAAGACCACCACTCGGCAGAAGAGGGGGTTACGGTCAGTGTCCTCGTGTCTCAACAAGATGAGGATGGAGAGGATTGGGCAGACTACGACGATGTGAGCCACCAAGAAGAAGAAGAAGTTGTAGAAGAAGATGTCTTAGTCGATAACGGGCTTTTTGATGGTGCTGATCCTCGACCTTGCGAGGAGTACGACACTCCTTGGGAATGGAGACGGCGTCTTAACACCCACCCAGAGGACTCATCCCGACCTCGAACCGAGATGAAGGCCTGGCAGAGACCGTTTTACGAAACTGCCTTCGACAGTGCTGTCCAAAGGGACTCTGACGTCGACGAGCTGGACAGGTTAGTGTCTCACGTAGCCTGCAGGACATCACCACCTACCACCACCAGCACCGCAACTACGACCACTGCCACCGCCCCTGCCAAGGCCTTCATCTCTCGGGAGACCCCTCAGGCCAAAGGCCATCATCGCAAGGTGACGTTGGTGAGGGAAAGGGACAGGTCGTTGGATTCCTCCTGCCCTAACCCTCCCGCAACGGCCAACAGGGTGCACGTGGTCAGAGCCTTGGTGCACGATGTGCCCAGGAGTGCCAACTCGACCCCTGTGCTTGCGCACCGGGCAGTGGCCAAATTGGCCCATTCGTCACCCGGTGCGGCGTCCAGCACCAGGTCGACTCCGACAAGGGCCACGACGGCAAAGGTCCACGTGCCGCTCAGGCAGTTCAGCGACCTGGCTTTGGGCTCTTCGGCAAGGAGTAGTTCAAGTCCGAAGCCGGTCAGGGTGGCCCCACTTCCTCCGTGTGCTGGACAATTGCAGATGCACATGTTGCCGGCCACTAGCACGACGGCGGTCAGTAGTTTGGACAGCTTGACCAGTACGTTGAGCAGTGCAAGCAGTGGCTGCGGCATGCATACCGATGTAAGTATGTGTTAACAAATTTTAAGATGCAAAACAATTTCCAGAATTCAGCAAAATATACAGGGTGTTTCACAATTCAGGGGACAAACTTGCAGGGTGCCTTCCCTGCATGAAAACGAGACAAATTTCCTATGAACCCATGTCCCCAAACGCTTAGTTTCTTAAGTAGCACCTACATAATGTGACATCCATAATTCATGCTCCCCACATCTTTATTAGAAATAGACTAATAGTCAGGCTACTGCCTTTCATCTAATGCAAAGTAAACTAAAATACAGGGTGAGGCACAGGTGACTCGTTTTTGAGAATACATAACTTGCAAGCGGCAATAGATAGGTTCTTATAATAAATCTAAGATGGAAAAATGCAATGTCAGCTTTAGCAACCACCTTCCAGTTAACACAAAGTTGAATTGAAATAGACTAAATATTTTAATAATAATTCGCCCAATTTGTTTTTGTAGAAATATCCACAGATGAGAAAAAATGTCACCTTTCAGTTGTGTAAATTCTAAATTCCCGAGAATTGCATGACCATATTGTTAATCATAGCCCCTATACCTGCTATGACTTTTATTAGCATTATGAATGCAAGTTTTACGAGACATTTAAGTGTAATTTAGTGAAAAAAAAGCATCATTGTTGATGCCGAAGTCGTATGTGGCCATTTCTATTACCCACCATTTTTACGGCCAGTCATTTCGCTCGAGAGACGTAAAAGTAAAAGCGCAATTGCCAACTAGACCAACTGCCACAAAATCGCTCCCATTTGAAGCGTTTAAACGCTTAAACGCTTAAAAGTGTGAATGCCACTTTGCCACGTGCCGGCCGCCATTTTCCTGCTCCTCTGGCTTGCACTGCACCTTTCGCTCGAATTAAGCACCCTTTATTGCTCTTCCGGATCATGATTCCGTTTACTTAACGAAATCTGGCGATTCCCTGCTGCACTAGCTGGCAGGCAGTTGCATACCAGTATAAGTATTAGAAGAGCTGCATGCATGACACAATCACCACGCACAGTCAAAGGAAATTGCATTTTCAGCGCGCACAGCCGCATTAGTATGCCACCTGCTTAATTGAAATGCAGAAAGCGGCGCTTTTCGACCTGGGCACCGTGCCCTGTTTGCTAAACTAAACTCGACCTAATGTGGGGTGCATTTGCTGCAAATGACCGCGTCTCTTGTATAATATTCCAGGGCTTTTCCACTGGTGCCATGGACGAGGACCCAAGGCCCACCGAGGACTACGATAAGCCTTGGGAACGGACTAGAGCCACACCAGTGTCTTCTTGTTATCCTTCTTCCACAAACTCGCATATTCAAGCCGGCAGTGGTCCTTGTGAGAGTCTGGAACTGAAACGGCCCTTGTCGGAAGGAAGTCCAACGGTCAGACCCAACTTGCGGCTTTCCTTCTTGTGCGCAACACCCTCAATCCCTAATTCAGGTAAACCATCTAATATACTACTCTCATATTCATCTTCGGATATTATGAGTCAAACTGTCCTGGTCTTGAATGAGCAAGATGGTCCTATGAATAGTTCTCTGATGAAATGGTTCTGCAGATCCTCGAAACATGTACTTAACTTGGATCAGTTACCTTGTATTCGGATGGAATAAATCTTGACTGTACTCTTCGACGAGGTGTTAATCGTTTTCTCCTGATGTAATTTTGTAGCTGGCATTTCTTCCTCCTCCCTGTTCTGTCGGTGAGCCCTGATGATGGTTCTGATTTAGAACCGAAACATGTTGGCGAAATAAAACTTTATGAGTACGGATTTATACTCCTCAATCTATACTATATACTCTGTTTCAGTCGAATCTTGTAAAAATAGATGTGTGGTAGTATGAGTAATTACAAAGTATTATGCGGGACTCGTATTAAAAGGGAGAAAACCTGGAAAATTAAGAATAATTCAATATGTTTTTGCTATATGCTAGTGAATTTCATATAATTGTCGGGGAATTTTTGTTCTTAAAAATAATTTTACGAGTTTGTTTGAATGATTTATTTAATAAGGGGTTTAATTATATAATTTTGTTGCCTCTCTCATTGATTTACACTTTGAATTATTTTATCTGAAAAAGGTAGTACTTGTGTTCGTTTGGTATTTAATTTGATTTGAAATGTGGTAGGTACTATATTTAGCTGAAACATGTTTTACTTTTTTAATGAATTTGTGAAATTGTGATCAGGGATATTATCATTAACCACTTCAAAAAATCTGGAAATTATGTAACTTTAAAAATTGAAAAATTTCAAATACAGTTACTTTGTCCATATACATAGGCTTCCAATTACTTAGCTTTTTATCTGTGAAGTTTAATAAACCTTTAATTGAGGGATAGAAAAATTGGCAAGTTTGTAGATATATGGTTTTTCTCATGTCTCTGCTAAATGAAGCCATTAAGAGAAAGTACAGTACCAAGTTGTAAGGCTATAAAGTGTAGGCAATAAAGTCAAGACATAACGTCATTTTCTTATGTACCTTAATTGTGATCAATACTGAAATTATCAGGGACAGTGTAATAATAGGCCTATATACTGAGTCACTTTTTACACCTCTCTGTAGAAGCCATAAAACTGGACATTATTTTAGTTTTTCTCATAAAACAAATTTAGTACCATATAACTATTATATTTCAACCAGTCTTATGTTCTACAGCATTTCGTGTTCTATAATGTTAGAAAATTACTAAGTTAATTACAAGCGCTCATATTTCTATAGACATAATGAATTTAGGATTAACAAATTTTCGTGTGTATACAGGGTGGGGCATAAGTCGCGCTTTTTTGAGTGCAGGCTTCGCTGCTGTCCACATTCCCTGCCTTGTACGTCGCCGCCCCTTACTGTTGGCACGACAGTTGCGTATGTGCTGACCGTGACACACGTGTCCGAGGTCACTTCCGGTTGGTGTACCGGAAGCGCCCAACACTGGTGACCACTATCCGTAATCACATTTTCCATCATATCTGACACCGCTTGCAACTTATTCTCAAAAAACCCGACTTACGCCCTACCCTGTATTGTATACAGTATAGCCGATTAGTACTCAAATTTGCACCGATTTAAATGCTCAAAATAGTTCCAAATAACTCAGCATGATATAGTTAGAAAGTAATTTTTGAATACATAACCCAGAAATTCCTTAGTTTTGTTATTTGTAATTGGTGAATTGAATTGGTTGCGCAGCATAGGTACAGCTGTTAGTGAAATAGAGACAAAAGAAAATGGGATAGAATTTTCAGATGAGGTTAAAAATGTGAAATGTAATCCCTCTGTGTACATATAGACTGTGTAGGATAAAACACAAATTGAGTTTGACGATGCTTTTTGAGAGATAGTATAGGGTAGACCGTATAGGAAGATGGGGCAGAAGATATAAGGTTTGCTTCGCACTTTGCAGCAAGAAGGCAATGTATAAAAGTATCAACTTGCCCCTTACACCCATTTCGTCCGTTGTTGCGGTTCAGTTTCGAGTGGTTTTATTTCTTGCCATTTGGTGGCAAGAATTTGATGAAAAAGGAGCATGCTTTTTATTTTTACCTCATCGATCTGCGCGAGGCACGGGGCAAGAAGAAGCACTGCCTCTTTCCCTTGCCTCACTTATTATTCACTCTTCTAGTAGGTGCACTTTGCCAACAGCCCACCGTGTCCTTCCTAATGGTCTTATCCTTTTCTCTAGATGAAAAGGCTGCCCATAACCTTATACCACCCTAGCACCTGTGTCCCAGCATCAGAGTGCAGTGAATTCATTGATTGCTTCTGCTCTTCTTAGGTTATATCTCACTATATGGAGCTGAAAATGCTGACAGAGTTACATGGAAATTCTTTGTTGCCGACGTTATTGCTTTCCCCTCTTCCCCTTCTCATATAACAAGATGCATTCATGTAAGGGCATAGGCCTATAGCTACCACTAATAGGTTGGTTTTGTGTGTCACATATATAAAGTGCAGCTTGTCACATGTGAAAACTTCACTTCTAAGTAAATTATTCCTGTTTTTTTTTCTTCTGCAGTATATAGACCTAACCCAAATTATGCCAATACAAGGTTTAAAGGTGAACTGTCAGGAAAATAAATAGAAATAATTGCAATGACCCTGACTACTCACCTACATGCTAAATAAAACTGTAATTAAAACCTCGTGGTTAAATGTTTACAAAAATTGGACAACGACAATCATTTTATTTGAAAGTTTTAGCGGTTGTTGCAGTATAACATGTCAGTTCACCTTCAAGTAGAAGTAATTTAATTATACAGTTGCAGAGGAACATGTTGTACACAATTGGAGAAGATTGAGGTTATAATAGGAAATATCATATGCAAATAACACGTATACATTTGAAATATTTTATATGTGAAATTTTTCTATGATTTAAAAACTTTGAAAATTTATTACAAAATTAAATAACCAAAAGGAATTTGCAAATTCTGTTACATAAGTTTAGTAGCTAAATATTGATAGTATTTTAATAAATTTTTATGTCATGTGTTTGACTTCATTACAAGGGTAAAAAAGTGGAAAAGCTGCGCCACGTATTATTAGAATACGAATGAGAGCGCCACCTGCAGGAGACAATGCTCCGCGCCTAAGCCCTTCCATATAGCCTTAAAACAAAGTGTGCAAATTAATATGCGTATAGAAAATGGAAATTTTGATTTGTTTTTTCAAATAATGCGTGATGATGATTACATTTTATTCAAATTTGCATTGCTGAACATGAAATAGGCCTACTGCAATTTGGTATCAAATGCATACAGGATTCGTTGCGTGTGTTTTGAAGAGGCAATTCAATTTTCTACGATGGGGTGTATATAAAATGGCGCAAAAATTAATTGTTAGGATTACTTGCGAGCGTTGGGCTAAAATATTGAAATAAATTGTCGTCTTGAAGGTTTTGGGAGGTAGTAAAAAGGTGGCAGATGTTCTGTAATGGCACATATTTGCATAATTAATCGATATGACTAGAGTACTTAGGCCTACTTGCGTACAAGTTAACGGTTGCTGCGAAAACTCTTAAGCTGGTGATTTTAATGTAGTTAGCATCAGTAATTGTGCATAATACATTGCTGTCTTCATTTCAAGAATACAGAGTGGCTGCTTGCAAACCGCAATGCCCTTTACTGTTTTCGCCAAGATTAATTATATTTGCATACATTTAATGAACATTAGCAGATTAAGGTGAGAAAAATTAGACAGGTTTTTATGGAAACGCTTTTACAAGTTTGGTGGAAAATGTTTAATTAGTTTTATATATGACTTTCTACTTATATAACCTGTTGATTTCAATTATAAATGGAAGTAAATTTTAAATGAGCAGGGAATTAAGAAATATATCTTGGTAGTCCTATAGTTATAAAATGTAAGCTTTGTCTTCAGGGATGTATTCGTTTCCTGTTTACCTATATTTATGATTTACAGGCATTGTGGGTTTTCAGTTAAAATTAAATATTACTGCATCAAAATCTAATGTACTTTACTTTACAAAGTATGCAAAATTCAGGTTTTCTAAATATTTTTTAGCATGGATACAATATGTGTTAATTGACAATGTGTTTTACTAACTACAAAATTCATTTATTTTTTTAAAAAAGAGAGATAAATCATAAGCTACAGTCTTGAACTCTTTGATAATGCTATAATATATTTTTTCAAAGATACTTTCACTACCAAAAATCTCAATCTCTTTTGGTGCGTCATAAAAAAGACACCCTGTATGTAGTCCTATGATTTGTTATTCAGCTAAATGTTTCACATTAAAATTGATCTAAGGCCCATGTATGGAGATATAATTATATATAGATATGTGAACTTTTTCCTCTGCGTTTGACAGTAAATATTTCCCCACACTCAAAAAAGCTCTTTGCTGTCGTTTTATATTTGCCAAGCTGTTCACAGCTGTGCAGAATTTTGCAGAGACAAGTTCATTAATATTAAATGCTAGGTCCTAAGTGAGCTGAGCACTTCAACTAGGCTTATCTATGCCATAGGGTCCCAATGGTTAGGATTCAATATCACGTGACCATTCAATATCCGGCCCCCTATTCATTTTTTTTACGTGTGGCCCTTGCACGAGTTTTGATATGAAACACAAGGGATTTTGCTAGACTTTTGTAACGATTACTCATTGTTATGTGCGAGATGAGTAAATAATTCATCATCTTTAGATGGATATGTATATATATTGTATATCGTTTGCTCCGCTGCGCTTCATCCAACTGTTGTTTGCAAACATTCCTTCATATATTGTAGCAAGGAAAAGTAGACAGAAAGAGAGTAAAAAAATGGCGTAGATTTTTATTTGGCCCGGGGGTTATAGAAGAAGAAGATCTCGTTCATTTTGCAGACGCATGTGTGTTTCTTATGTTGGACCCATCTGCGCAAATATTGCATTTTTCACCCGGCTTTCGTACAACATCACCATTTACCCTGATGACACATCACAAGAATGGAGTAAGTTTGCTGCCAAAATTTCCACTTTATCTCTCCTTTCCCGCCCAGGAAAATGTAGACTTTGCCGCAAAGAAAAGAAGCTATTCAAATTTTACAATCGCAACTAAAAATGGGGGATAATTCGAAAACTACGTTGCTGCCTATGGGTAACAGCAATGAGAAGAGGTTTTGAAAGAGAGGGTGTATCTGTACTTGCTTGCAACTAGGGTGTAATAATGCACCTGAAAGGTTTACTTTTTCGGACAAAGCAAATAAACCCGTAATGGTGCATTTTTAAACCATTTGATTTTAGAGTGTATTAATAATGACATTTATGTGAACAAAATTCTAAAATGCAGTGTGATTGATCACTATAGGAACTCTTAGTAACATGTTATGGTTTTTAGAAAGAATAGTTCAAGAGTTTTGACACCAGGGCGGCGTTACTGAGATATGTCAGAATAAAACTTGAATTGCTCTACATACATGCAGTATATGTATGATAAAAACATTGTAAGTTGCATTTAATTGCCGTGGCATACTTTGTGAACAAATTTTCAAAATTAACTTAGAAGGCTAAAATTATTTTTTTTGGCAATGTGTTTGATGCAAAAATACGAGAAATAAATATTCACATTAATTTCTGTTTTGTTTGACTGGATTTTGAAATTCTACTTCATTTTCAAATATCGTGGTACAATTTACTAATATCTATTGTTTTACCAGTAGAGTTTGACTGGTTATTAATAATTCCTTGAAGTGTAAATATATACTTCTCATTTGAAATGCTGAGGTAGTTTGTATTTTGTCTTTTATACCTGGAAGGGACAGTGTTTTGAATTGATGAAGTTCAGAGATTGGCTTTTCGAAATATGAAAAGCTATTAATCAAGTTGTGATGGTCTGATCAATCCAACCATGAACTTTGCCATAGTTGGACTTCAGATGTAATTAATAACAGAAGCTGAACTGTAATTACAGTAAGTATATACCGTACATGTTGACATTGAGGAATCTATCATCTAATACAAACGGTATAGATTTAACCAGATACTAAATTGATGTTTTTTTGTACGTGTATAACAACTTTTTAAAAGTAATATACGTTCAATTTTATATAATTTAGTCTGAAGAGTGAATGATGTTCTGAAACTACAACAAACCTAACAAAACTAATTAATCGACCCTGACCAATTTGCGGCCACGTTATTACAAATAAGACAACAAGTAATGTTAGTCAGGAAACCGACAAATTTATACTTGAAATAACAATTCTTTGGAGAATGAATTACGCTTTTCCTGTTCATGTGCAATAACGGATGATGATTCGAGTTCGGTTCTTGGAAATCCGAAAAACAGTAAATACACCAACTAATTAAAACTTCTTCATAAGAAAACACATGTTATTATCATAATAAAATGCTTATTTTGTAAAAAGAAATACAGCTCTTAATTTAATTCACAAAGTCAAATTTTGCTGAATACATTTGCAAAATGTTGACGAACGTGGAGCTTGCACTTGTCATGCAGCATTTTAACTTGTCTTTATAAATGCATACATTCACCATTTTCTAAAAAAAATAGACTTCTAAACGATTCACGTTATATGTGACAATAATTTGTTATATATCCAATTTTCCATAAAATTCAATTCAGACAACTGTATGATATAGGAGTGATGATACTATTATTAGATGCCCCTTGTATTTGCTACTCTGTCTGACCTGGCACCGGTCTAGTTCAGGATTATAGTTGGATCAGTTAAAAGTAGTGCTTCTTTGGATCTATATTCACGAAGTGCATTTGTTGAAATCCTGACAATGCAAAAGGGATGTTCACGGCTTTGGCCGTGAAAAGCTCTGCCCAATTCTTTGGTATTGCGTGCAGCTTTTGCAGATAGAGTAATTCTTGAATCGATCCTTGCTTCTACTATATAGAAGTAGTCGTGAAATTGTTGAAAATGTGTTGCCCCCTTCACAACATCATATACAGTATTCGAGAAGGGAACATTTCGCCATGTCGGCTGCCGTAGGCAGCGCGGCATATATACACCGTCTTCCATTTTCCCCTGCGGTGTACTTTGCAAGCTTCATTTTGGCCTGAAACATACTTGGATGGTTCGGGTTCGACTATTTGATTTGATTCTTTTTTTTTTCTCAGGATATTGAAGGCGAAAAACTCTAAATTTCTGACACTTTTGTCACGCGCAAGCTAGCCAATTTGATTAGATAGCTAGAAGGGTCCTATAGGATGAGGGAAGGGTTTCTGGAGGAAGACGTAGAACATCTTGTTCTTTTTTACATTGGTCTCTTCTGATTCTCACTCCTTTTGCACAATGTGATTGCATTCCTTTTGATGATGCTGGACATAAAAGACACCGTGTTAAACCTTTCCGGGGGTCTTTACGCCGCGGTATTGTCCCAGCCGCGCAGCACTTTTTGCGATTGCTGGTGATCGTGGCAAATTAGCGTCCTATAGAAGCACCGTTAATTAGTGCGAGGCCCTAGAAGGGTCCTCGACGTACTACACCGAACCATTAATCAGATTAAAGCCCGTGTTGGTCCGAGCGCAAACGGTAGGGGCCTATCGCGAAGCCGGTCGATGCCGGCAACAGCCAAAGGCAGCCGCATCCCAGAAAGCAGCATGCATTATTGTTGCTAGTTGGGAAACATAGCATGAAAGTGTTTCAATTGTTCAAAGATTAAATTGGGTAGGTTGGGGCAAACATTTCAATCGATTTAATGCGTACTTTTTCTTGCTTGGGCTTCACGTAGAAGCCAACTTCCTTCTAAATCTGATTGATCAATACGAATCATGCAGTTAAGGAGGCTGGGCCCAATCAATTCTACTAATATTCTATAGATTATCTGAGTGGCCTGCTACACATAAATGAGCAAAGGGCACTTGTGCTTTATTTACGAACGAGAAAGCAGCATCGATGAACTGTTTTTGTGTATTTTGCGTTATTGCGCTTACAGTTGAAATTGTCCATTGATTTCGAATGATTTCCTATTTAACTTTATTTAATAAAATAAGGAAATGTTACTGTTACATTTATCAATAAAATCCAATGTGTTTGTAAAGAAATTGAATGCTAATACACATTTCAAGTGTTTGACTATATTGCAAGCTTTTTTTACGATTTGCGATTAATTATAACAAATACAAAATATAATGTCCTGCTTTTCGTAAACTCGAGTTCGCAGTTGTAATGTGGCTGAATAATGTGCAACATGTGTGAAATTATGGTCTGCGTTGCTTGATATTAGTATCAAAACATAAACTGAATATGTTAGATATTTATGTGGTTTAATAATGTCTAAAAGTTCACGCGCGGCTTTAACTGACTGCTGCAAGTGACAACTCCTAATAAGTTAATGGAAAATTGAATGTTGCTAAAAGGCTGTTATAATGAATGAAATCTGCTCGATGGTCCGTAGAGATGGAATGCAATGTTTGTGTACCGTATCCATCTCGGTGTTGATTCGGTCAAAGCGGACCGTGCTCTGTGGTCACACACTTCTTCCCACCATCAACATCGGGGAATTTGTTAATAACTCTCGCAGCCGCCCGGATTCCATCCATCCATTTATGTCCTATATTATTGATTAGGAGTCTATCGATCGATGCCCGAGCACATCTCCAATATCGATCCGCAAATCCGTTAAACGCCGCGGTATTAACCCTAATGCGCCCCGTGTAGTCTCTAGGTCATGGCATGTTGGGTTTGAAATTAATAAAAACCATTTATTTCTTTTTTTTTTACAGATAACAACCAACCACCTTCCAGGAGCAAATTGACATTAAACTTCGATTCTCAGTCGCCGAAGAGACCGCGGCAGCAACTTCAGCTGAACTTCGGTTGCGCCGCGTTGAGCGCTGTCGGTGAGAAAGTAGACCAGACACTGCCTTTGGAAAGGCAAGGGTAAGTAGAAGAAAAAGAAATGAAAGCGATGTGCTTCTTTCCTCTTTCAAAGTGCAGCAGTTAAAGTTAACGAGAGTTGTTTCGGGATGCGTGTGCAGGTGGTACCACGGTTCCATCAGCCGCGTTGATGCGGAAAACCTTCTCCGAGTCCTGAAGGAAGGCAGCTATCTGGTGAGGAACAGTGAGAGTAGCAAAAGGGACTATTCCCTCTCACTCAAGTAAGTTCGTCTATTATTCACTAATTGGTGAAACCTTTTCCCGGCCAGATGGTTTTATACAGCCATTTCACCCGTACGAGCTTTTTCACGCGCTCCACGTAGTATAGTAGTAGCACCATTGGACATCATCATTGCATGAAAAAATAAAGCACATCCCGATGAGACTGGCGCACTGCATATCTAAAAAGGCCCTTTCGGTAGCTCTGTATGTTGGCAACTATACTGTATATACAGTACACTGTAAATAGCAGAAACCATTCCATTATTTTTGCGGCTGGAAATTTTGCACGAGAAATGCATGGACAGAATGTGACTTTTTCAGAGCAGAAACTTGATATACTGTGTCTATAATTTGGTGGTCTTGCAGTCTTATTATACGGTCTTGTTAATATGCAATCCAATCCGATTGGGGTTTTGGTGAATTAATTATAAGGGAGTAACTGTGCTAGTCAGCTAAACATTTTCCCAAGGGAATCGTTTGAAAGCTGCAATCTTCATGAATTAATTTTTCATTCAGCCAATCAAAGTTGACACTACTACATACATGCTACCCAGATAAGCTTCAGGTTGTACTAGTGTCCCCCGCAACTAAGTTATTAAATTCACCAATTTGGCGAACATGTAATTAAAGAATGTTGCCAAGAAACACAAAGAATAAAAGCAATTTTACAGTTTAGAAATTTGTTTTATGTGCATTGTTGCTACTTAACGTTCTGATCGAAGTAAGAATTGTTTGAATTATTTACTCAATGTGTACTTAAACTAGTAGTATTACATTTATTATGTATTATAATATCTCTGGTTTTTAATTTTGTAAGCAGTTTTAACAGTGCTTATGAATAACAAGCCGTAAATAACGTTTTGTTCACAGATAGTATTTCTGTATTTCTGCAGATTTTCATTCCCAAAATTCAGATGTAAAATGTACTTATTAGTATTGACGTTCATTTATTTCTTACTCAGCCAAAATGAATTTACACAGACTAAATTAATATATAACTTGCAGTTGATTGTTACATTTTAGGCTAAAATTTGTTGGCAGCCACTTGTGACAATTCCTAGCTTGTTATCTCCTGCCCTTAATTTTCACTGGGGTAGCAACCATGTTGTTTTATTCACATCGATGTGCTGTAGCCTCTCGATGAGACCCTGCATACATAGCACTGACATATGCAAAGAGTAATTCATTATACTGTATGACAGTGTTAGTACGTATAAAAACTTAATATCAATTCGCATTCCAAGTAGACTCGCATTTTGATATTCTACGTATTTGGATTGAAATTTCTTATAAGCAGTCGGTCTCGTACGAGAATATCCTTGATTATGGTCCTTCCAAAGCGGTGTTAGGAGTTCGACTAAGATTTGTTTGTTAGTTTGACTTGTAAACTGTAAAAAAAACATAAGGCAATTTACGCAATTTTCCATATGCGGCGTATTTGTAACTCTGCGTGATGGACACGTGTTGCTTTCTCGTTGCACGCAGGAGCGCTAGAGGATTTATGCACATGAGAATAGTGGACGCTGATGGGAAATATGTGCTTGGACAGTTCAGTAAGCCATTCAACAGCATTCCAGAAATGATCCACCATTATTCGATCAGCAAGCTTCCCATCAAAGGTGCCGAGCACATGTCGCTGCTGCACCCGGTTATAGACCAACTCCTCTAGTGAATTGCAGATCTTATATAGGATGATATCTAACAAAGACTGAACAGTCCAAGTGGACTACCGTGTTTAAAAGGTAACCAAGGTCCAAGTACTACGAAGCCAAAGCCCCGATTTTTATAGCGAAGTTCTCGAGAAGAGCTGTAAGTACATTTAGCGACCGACTCGTAGCGGTTTGTTGCAGTAGAATCTATTCTCCATTGCCAAAGTATAAATATAGAAGAGGATTTTGACGCCATTTTTGTGCAATACGATTGTTGATGGTTTGTGTATCGTACTTATCTATTAATATCATGAATTCCTCTCGTTTTTTCCCCCCTCATCTCCATTTAGGCCCCGCGTCTTAAGCTGGCCGTTCACCGAGACGTGATAAATTTTCATATACGTTCAAATTTGGTATATTACCTCGATGCATTTCCGTTTTTATATAGTCCAGTAGCCCTATCCAAGGAGTTATGAATGTGTTTGTGTTTTTGTTTTTCAAGAATGTGTAAATATACGATATAATTTGCAGAGCGCAGTGAATTTTTTTTGCGTTAAGCCGGTCTTGTAGATGTACATATATCAAAACATGAATCTAATACTGTATACTTGGTATTTGTATTTTGGATCGAGTTTAAGACATTTCTCTAGTGTTGCAAATATCGTTTACCATTGTGGTTTTGCAAGATGTCACCTCAAATCAAGTGTCAAAATACGGAGGAGGAAGTTGCGGCTTTCCGAGTTGGGTTCCAATGAAACCATTTGCCATAACTCTGCATTTAAGTGCCCATGATTTCAACGGATACATTTTGCAATACTGTTACATTTCCAGCAGCCTAGTGTTGCTTATTTAAAGAAAAATGTTGCATTTTTAAAAGTAAAGGGCTTTTATTTGTTGGGAAAATACAATGCGGAGCGCTACGAACATGAGAGGCGCGTTGTACGTATCCTTATATTATGTGGCAGAGATTTGCTCAGTCCTTAATCTCCTTATACTTTATATCTAATCTACTTGACAAGAGATGAGGGAAAAAATCCCAATAAGTTCATCATTAGTTGCACGTACCATAAATGCGAGAACGTAAAACAGTAAAACTACAATCATCCAAAAATCTCATTATTATTAAGTACTATGTACAACTGCGTTAAATCTTTGAAAGTTTCGCAATTTTGCAAAGTTATACTGTATATGTACCTTGCTTAAAATGTTGGCTTTGTTTTATTAATTATTTTACTAACTTGTTAAGTTGTTATATTAATCTGAAATACTTGGATTCATTTGTTGAGGATAAAAGGAATCCCGTCAAAAGATTGGATTGCATTTTGAGCAGTTCATTTAAAAATGAGTATAATAATGAACGAATGACTACAGTATATATCCCTTATATACGATAGTCGATATTGTTCTGATGGCAATATTATATTAACTGGAGTAATGATAATAGTTATTATTATCCGCATACAATATGTGATAACAACTATCACATTCGTACAAAGTTATGTTGGAACATATTAAGAAAATGTTAACAGGAAATGAGCGTGACAAGTTTTGATGGATTAAAACCTTTTTATGTATAATTATTACGTGTATATTTATATTGTGAATGTGTTAGCAGTTTTACTATACAAAGTCCTTGACATTAATTTCCTTTTATTAAAGAAATTACGGTACCTGATTAATTTTTTGCTATATTTAATTCCAGTTATTATAATGGAAAACATTTTGTGTATATTTTTCATGTAGTATTCAGTTATTTTTTTAGTTTTGATTATGTTTAATCCATATTTAATTAATTCATATAGGACATTGAAGCTTGATGATAGTGTCTGATGTTAAAACTCCAAAATTGAGATGCACATGTGAGTATATATATATTCATTATTCTTGCAATGTGGTTTATTTGAAGTTTTGAACTAGACAAAATGTATTTTTTAGGTTTCATCTAACTTCATTGGTAATTAAATGTGGTAAGTATCATGATGACTGCCAAAATAATACGCGTGGAGGAAATAACTTTGGCAGTCACCGGTCTTTCACGGAAGTTTAGCGCAACATTACAAACATACACAGTTTTGCTTGTGGCATAAATTCAAGACATCTTCGTTAAACAAAATTATACACCTCTACGTACATCACTTTAATTTCACTAAAAAAAGTCAAATTTATTAGGTTTGTAGTATTTTCTAAATAGCTTAGTGCTTTCGGTGTTTCAAACACCCTGCAGGTGGTGTTCCCTGCAAAAATACAAGCAGTAGCAATCAAATAATGTACTAATTGTTACAATCATAATGTTCTTGTTGCACACAATAGCACCCCCTCTTATATGAATTAATGCGAAAATAGTAAAAAATATAAGGTAGTATCTAGGAGTTAGTATTATGTAAAGAATATGTATAGGAGCAATGAATCGGCTCATTATCTAGAAGAGTTTAATAGCTAATAAGGCATAAACTATAAGGGGTTCTGTTGTATATTATAATTTCTATTTGAAGTACCTGGTAAGATGAACAGACCAGGCCTTGCAAATCAGTAAGGGCCTGAACCTGAATGGCATCGGTGTGTTCCTGCATGCGTACAGTGGAACAACACAATTTACTAAATTGTTAGTGAACTAATGTTTGTAATGATATTATTATAATTACTAACGTCATTAATGGCAATCCATGGCACAAATGTTAGTGGTGGGTTCAGGTTGTTCGTTCTTTCCCCGTTGCCGACCAACAATGCGCTCCCGACATCTGAATACGCGCACGTCTCGATTTGTGGCCAATTCAATCCTTGCGATTCAGCGCACTGAATTTGGTGTGGAAATTAAGTTACATCAGTTATTCTAATATTACTTTTTAACCATTACCTTACCCCTTGACAAGCAATAACTGCATCTTCAGCATTCATTGAGCAGTAAACGAATTGCACACCGTCTTCATTTGCTGGGTAATAAGTTAGCTCACAAGACTGTAAGTTTACCAAATGTAAGTTATTACAGATAAGTAAGTTGTATATAAAAGAAATTCAATTTTTTAATGGGCCGTACGTGGATTTTATTTCCTTCGCATTCTCTCGGTCCGTGTTGGCAAATGAAATCCCATCCAGTGCCGTTCGCCGTGTACTATATTGAATTTAACCAAGTGTAGCTAACTAGCATTACTTATTACATATATACTATTTGAAATTTTCATTAATTAGTATCTTACATTTGCTTTTCCAAATGGCACCAAATCGATTTTCACTATTTGTGGAATCGATTGGTACACGGGCCATAATTGTGTTGTGATGAACCTTTTACTATCTGGACATAACGATTCGTAGTAGACACTGATTTTAACTGGGTCCTGTTGAAATTCAACATAATAGCAATGCCGTTGTAATTTTCATTGGATGTTATAGTTTGGAACAAAAATGTGTTTAAGGATTGGCGAGATCCAAATGACGGTGAATATAATGGATTATTTCGTAAAGAAAACTGCTGTTAATTATCTCCAAGAAAATATGCAAGTATATTATCCTGAGTATACATTACCTGAGCTAAAGCTGATCCAGTGAAAATTCCCAAAAGGGCAATGGAGACAAAGGCAAGATGCATGATGTGTGCCGCGTGAACACGATTCAATTTGTAATATTGATTTTAAGGCCGACCAAGTTCCTTTTATAAGTAACACACTGCAAAATGATAGATAAGGAATGTTATCTAAGTATAGACTTTAATAAGCTCTTTTGATATCTTGCGAAGCTCACGAGCCGTACAGCCGCGTACACCGAGGCCCAGAAAGATTCTGCGCAAGGTTCGGTGATAAGACGTTCTAAATATAAAGTAATTTCTGAACAGCTTCTTCTGCAATTTTGGTTAGACACACATGTGGCATGTTTGGTTTTCATTCATTGGTTCTGACGCCTGATGTTGGAATAAAAAATCAGCCAAAACACGTGTATTGTCTCCAGTAAACCTTCAAATTCAGTTTTCTAATCTGAGACTCCCATTTCTCGTTCATATCTAACCTACTAGACTAGAAATGAGTGCAAAAATCTCAATCATTTCCTTATCTTAATCGTAAATGCGAAAACATAAAACTCCACTCATCCAAAAATACGATTGAGTGCTACTAGGTATATTTCACAACTTTACAAAATTAAATATATGCATATTTATATATTATTTGGAACGTTAACTTTTGTTCAATATCAAGCTTTATTTTACTAGCTTGTTATATTAATCTGAAAGACATTCTTTCATTGATGATGAAAATATTATTCTATCAATCATTGCATTGTATGTATTTTGTAGTTTATTCAAAAATCGGTGTATTTAATGAATGACTGTATTTTTCTCAGTTTTCCAGGCTAATTACATAGTTTTCCTTCTAATTCTGGTTCTGAGTTTTACAGAATTTTAAGTTTTTCCAATAAATTACCGGACAATTCTTTGATTAAAACCTTGATTAAATCCCAATTTAATTGTAATTGCCAACATTTTGTATTAGTACTATACATTTCACATACTGTATTAAGTTTATCGTGATTCACCCAATTAAATTTAAAAACTTACAATTTTAAAAGTAAATTACAAATCAATAAACTTTAACATTTTATTTTTCTTGGAAGTTTCTTGCAATGTGTGTGTGAATATGCACAATTCTACTTGCAGAAAGAATTCATAACATCTTTTAATATATTTAACCTTGTTTTATTATTATTCCACAAAACAATTCACATTTACAGAATCGTTTCCAATACAGCTTAGTGCTTGCGGCGTGCTACACACTCGGCTGGCGTTGTTCCCTAGAAATGTCGAATAATGCACCAAATATAACAACAAAAATGTTTGCGTCGCAATCAGTATAACCCCTCTTATCTGATTATGTTAAACGGATTACAGAATAGTGTAATTTCTAATTGAAGTACCTGATAAGTTGAGCAAACGAGGCTTAGCAAATCAGTAAGAGCTTGATTCTGAATGTCATCTGTATGTTCCTGCGGTACGTACAGTGAAAAACAAATTACTGAATTGCGAGGGAATTAATCTTTGTAAGTTGAATACATATTGTAGTAATTACTAACGTCATTAATATTAATCCATGGCATAAATGACAATGGTGGGTTAAGGCTGTACGTCCTTTGCCCATTGCCAACCAGCAATGCGCTCCCGACATCTGAATAAGCGCACGTCTCGATTTGTGGCCAGTTCAATCCTTGTGATTCAGCACACTGGATTTAATACCAAGTTAAGTTACAATTGTAACATTGAAAATAACATTGAAATAGCAGAAGTGTAGCCTTAAGAAATAATTTAGTTGTGATGCTTACCCCTTGGCAAGATGTAACTGAATCTTCACCATTCATTGAGCAGAAAATAAATGGCACATTGTCTTTATCTTCAGGGTAATAAGTTAGCTGACAAGACTGTGAATTTACCAAATGTGTTACACTAACAAGTAATTTATGAGTATAAAATAGAATATGGATTTAAAATTGATGGTACGTGGATTTTATTTCCTTCGCATTCCCTCGGTCCGTGTTCGCAAGTGAAATCCCATCCAGAACCGTTCGCTGTGTACTGTATAATGAATCTATAACTAAATTACAGTCCTCGTGTATACATTCCCAATGTTATTAGATATTATCTTACATTTGCTCTTCCAAAAGGCACAAAATCGACGTTGACAATACCGGGAAGCAACTGATACACTGGCCACAATTGTGTTGTGATGAATTTTTTGCTATCAGGGCACAGTGATTCATAGTAGAGACTGATTTTAACCGGATCCTGCGATATAAAACACAGTCTGCAGTTTATTTAATGTTGGATTATATTTTTAAACAAAACCTTGTCTGCACGAGGTTTGCTCAAAAATTAATTTCGATTATGAAAGCCGCAAAAACACCATTAATGTTTCAATCGGTTATTGCATAAAGAAAATTACTGCAGGAAAATAGGCAAGTGCTGTTATCCAGAATACATTATTACCTGAGCTAATGCTGATCCGGTGAAAATTCCCAAAAGGACAACGGAGACAAAGGCAAGATGCATGATGTGGGCCGTGAACACGATTCTGTAATATTGAATTTAAGGCCAACACTGCTCCTTTTTATAATTAACACGTTGCAAAATGAGAGATATGAAATGCTGGATTATCTAAACATAGATTTATAAGTACTTTTGGAATCTTGCGAGGATCTCCATCCGTAAAGCCGTGCCAACGGTCGGGAAGATTGCGCGCAAGGTTTCAGGGATAAGAGATTATGAATTGTAGAAGAAGCTCTTTAAGGGGTTTTACTGTGTATCTTTCAAGGATCTCAAACAAAACACCTGAAGTCATGGACTAGTATAATAGCTTTATTCATTCAGATATAGTTTATAATATGCTGTTTTGAATATCGCGTATGATGTACATTTTACACCAAGTGCTTTCAGATATCTTCACCTTTGTAGATGCAGATATTCTTATCTGTCTCGTGCACTTTAACCTTGTACAATATATTTGGAGGCAGTCTTGATGCAATCTCGGTCCAAATGTAAACAGTCAAGTTTTCAACCGTGCTAAAATCGTGCCAAAATCATGGTGTAATTTATCTTGAAATGAGATCAATGTCTTTCCGTATCGTTATATATAGTATATATTTATAGTTACCTCACACGAGTCTCGAAAAATGCTACATCTTTATCTATGTTCTTATGATCCAAAGTATCCAGGACTTCCTTTAATATTTGTAAAATGATATAGTGATGATGGATGCGAGCAATGGTGACATGATCTTGCATCATGCAGAATTAAATGAATGGGGAAATTTATAAATGTATATGTACCTTCATTATAGCTTGCAGTTTTACCGTGTTCATGACCATTCCAGTTTTTTCATGCACCTGTATTAAAAATGTTGAAGTTTTGACAGATTTGGTTTAAGAATATGTATGTATTAATAGTATGTAATACATACTGCAGCAGCAACAGTGACTTCCACTATTAGAAAAGCGTTTTGATTATTATTAGCATGGAATCGATATACAATTATATTTATTGCAAGTGCATTTTGGTCTTTCAGATACATGTCCATTTCACATAGGGCTAAAGGATACTTTTATTACTATTAAATACAATTTTCAGTGCATTTTATAATTAATTTTCAATGAATTTTACTAATTAAATATGAACTTTGTTTAAATACTACGGCAAGCACGTGATTTACAAATTTTCCTAATATTTCTTTTTTTAAAGGACATGCATGCAATTGTTCCATATTTATTTTGCAATATTCTGGGACCAAAATGATGTGACTTTAATAAGGGCTACAATTTTCACATGCCCTTGTAATTATGACCATGGCCATTGGGATGATTGCATTTCCCGTAGATTTCCAGGTTTTCTGCGTCGGAAAGCTGTGGGCTAAAAATAACAGTAATATTTTATTTGTTTCAAAATTCAAAATCGCTTCGATTTCGCGGGCTGTGGCGGCGAACGCAGCTAGGCTCCGCCTCCCGGCTTTCACCAGCCAATTGCGAGCGACCGCGTGTTTGAGAAAGTCTGAAGACAGCCGATGCCCTTTTCTTAAAAGATTTCGCTTCTGCATCGAGTCTCGCATCAGTAATATGTCGGAAATAGCCCTCAAACTTCGATTATACGATGATGACGTGTCGTATATTTCAAACAGGATTGCATCGGGCAATAGTATATGTGCTTTGTACACAAATAGATAGGATTTTGCACGCAGCATTTCCGCTTCAATTATCTCACCTATGCAGACGATGAGAGGAGCTGACCGACTCAATTCTAGTAAGATAACATTTCGGTGCCATTTTCTCGAGCCAGATTATATTGCGTAGAGATCGAATGTATCACCGATGTATTTCCTGTTATATAACGTGCAGGGCACGATGTGCCATCTAGTGTGCCACGCATGAAACTTTATTTGCTTTGTGTCTTTTGTTT